>LCZG01000088.1:83046-109377 GCA_001483325.1 Huntiella savannae
CCGTTGCCGGCATCGAAGAAGGCGAAGCGCTTACCGTAAGAACCAGTGCCGGTGGGGGCAGCAGCGCCGCGCTTGACGTAGTTACCGGTGGCGGTGGGGTGGGCGGCACCGTCACGCTTCTCGTAACCGGTGGGCTCGGCGTCGTGGGTACCGTTGCCGGCGTTGTAGAAGACATCACGCTTGCCGTAGCTTCCGGCGACAGTGGGCTTGGGAGCTACCTCAGCGTCGGGGGCGTAGCTCGAGATAGCATCAGTGAGCTCGTCCTGGGTAAGTCCGTAGGTGGTGTCGGGGACGGGGGAAGGGCTGACGTCGATGGTGGGAACACTGGCGCTAGTTACGCCCGAGTAGGGAACGGCGGTGACAGTGGTGGTGACAGTGGCGGTGACAGTGGGGCCGACCGGGGCCGGGGTGCCCACGGGAGCAACACCGTAGGAAGAAATCACAGGCATTTTGAATGATAGATGAGGAATGGAAATGGGAAATGAAATTGACGACTGAGCTTGTGTATGTGCGGAGTGGTAAAGGGGAAAAGAGAGATTTTGAGAATGAAATTCTAGTGGAAACTGAGGGCCTTTTTATGCACTCGAGATCTCACCTCCGAATCCAGAAAATACTGGCAATAGCTCGAAAACACACAAAATTCTTACATCATTTAGAGACTTTGCCGTCACTACTGGCGTCTAGTCGCACGTCAGTAAAACATGGTCCTTCAAGACCAAATGTATTTGGTCTATCTAGCGTCTTCTGTTGCTTCGAGACCGACCGTTATCCCGCCCTTCCGTTTGATAGTTCTGTCTTTCCTTCCTTCTGGACTCTCTATCCTCCCGCTTTTGGTAGTTATGTTCTTCCCGGTTGCCACCTCCGCGGTTGTCCCTAATCGTCCCACGCCCTTCCTCGACATCAGCTTCGCGGGATCTTCCAGTCCATCCCCGCCCAGAATGCATTTCCCCAACTGGTGCCGGCTGTCTCCGCTCAGGACTATATGCGGGGGATTCTTGCCGGTCGTAGACACTTGGGTCAGAAGGATCCACGTCTGGAACTGGGAGACCACTCTTACGCAAATTCTTCTTGCCTACTTCTCTCAGATGGGCTTCCAGTAGAGCTGCATTACGTGTGTTGGCGCGGAAGAGAGCGTCGGCAACGTCTCCAAGAAATGGTACCAATCCGACAGCGAAATCAAGGATGATGTTGAGCATCATGCGAGCTCGCAACTGGGCGGGGAGCCCACCCTCTATCTGACCACAAGTGCGCAAAACCATAAGGGCGAATAACGTGTCTATGACATCACCGATACTGTCAAATAGGTCAGTTTTGCTTCATCCTTGTGCGGGGAAAGGTAGAGCTATGTTTCCAAAAACAGACCACTTGAATACTAGTTCAAGTTGGTGGCAAAACTTACGCTGGAATTATGCCAATTACGCTACTCCACCCAAAGCGGATGCCGCAGCAGTTGAATAAGCACATATCTAATCTATAGGCCCGACGTTTGACCTTAGTAAGAACTTTGGCGTCATGGTCTGAGATTCCGGGAGGAGTGGCCTTTTTGCGTTTAGTAGGCTTACCCGGACGTCCATCAAGACGGGTGGCCGGGACAGACTCGAAGTATGGGTCCTGCATTTGACTAATTAGCAACAAGCACCGGTAAAGTGGAGACCAAAGGTCTAGATGGCCCGATGGCGATAATTGAACTCACCTCTGTCCCAAATTTGTTCGAGATAGACTCTCCCAGAATCTTTTTCCCCACGTATTTGGCAATGAATCCAGACATGGTAGTTGTCGGGTTTGCGGTAAAACTCCGATATTTTGTAAGCGGGATGGGATGATAATTTTCCAAATGTAGAAAGTACAAGGCAAATAGAGTGTAAGACTACCGATGCTTCAAGAAAAACCGGAACGGACGGCACGAGAGAATCTATACAGTAATTCTATCAGACGAAATGGCTTGCTTATAACCAAATGGATAGCCGCGTATATTCCAGGCCCTTGTCTCGAATATCAGCGTTTTTTACGGCTTCTAAGTGGACGTTTGCTGAAAGCGACAGTGGCTGAGCTGCTTTGAAGACGACTGGCTTTGAGGTCACCAAAAAAAGCGGCGTCTACACCCAATTACAGCTCAAAGGGCGGCTATTATGTCGGGGGTTCTCAAAGGCAGCGCTTAAGGTTGCACGGGAATTCTTGGCTTTGATACACGCAAAGAATTGAGAATTGGTGGATGTTGGCACGCCGAGGGTCAAAAGAGATTTTCGAGAATAGATTTGTTGGAAAGCAAAAACAAAGCCAGAGAGAGGTCTTGTTCGTAAAAGGTCTCAATGGCAAAAACAGTATTTGTTAGTGGGACTAGATTCGATAAAGGATAAGGTGCAAGATTTTTGAAAGACATTTACGTTTAGCTCTGGCAAAGTAGGAATCTATATACTCCAAGTCCATTCTAAACACGGCCAATGATGTAATGGCGATTCTATTCCGTGCCGTCCATAGATTCCATCCAAATACGGCTCCCTTCAGCTCTGCGCCTGTAATCTTTGCATTGTTGGCCGTCAGGCATCACTATAATGCCCCATCTCCACTCCGAGACATGCTGAAAATCGGTTCCCTCTGGAAGCCCTCAAATGCGAACGTCATACGCCACACAGCCAATCCCACGTGCGGGCAAAGAGGCCGCCATATTAACCCTAGTTTGGCACACGGTAACCCCCGCTCTCCCACCCTATCTTTCTATTTAACCCTACCATTCGTAAAGTCTCCGATGGGTGCCCAAACTATGCCAGTGCTTATCACATATGCCGAACTTAGTGGCATGACCGCATGCGTCGCAACACAATTTCCCCGCATCAAGTCTTAATGTTGTGGGTCATATCAGTCCTTCCACTGACATCATTTGACCGATTGCCGATGCAATAATGGTTTGCTGCCACCAAATCAAATTTGCCATACACTGTATGTGAAAAAAGTTTCCGGCCTCAAGCGATATCCACATTATATGTCGATTTTGGGACTACCGGCCTCAGCGAGTCAGTGTAGCACTCGAGGCGAATCTTGCCTCACTTTTCATTATATAGAAATCCGCAGTTTTTATACGTAGTTCGACTGATGTATACGATGCTACCATTGCCACAGTATTGATGCATGTTAGTGACGTGCTATTACAGTAGACGTCATATTCTATGTCCGATAAAGATCAGCTTCTTGAACAGGCAGCTGAACAACTACAATCTCAGGAAAAAAACAGCCTCTCACCATAAACCCAATCGGCTCAGGCCGTTTCCCCAACCCAAAGTGTCGTTCAAAGTCCAGTGCATCAGATCAACGTCGTTGGTCAAGTGTCATGGCAGGTTGGAGCCACGAGACACCTTGGCTTGGGGAGTGCATGGCGTCGGACAGCATGTTATCCCATTAGACCTTGACATGATACCCCCACATTATTCCATCTCTGACAAAATCACGGGTCGCTCATGAATTCTGTAGAATTTTCTTATCGTCCTGAACCTTCCTCATCAATCTCCTCTCAAACTTTCTCATACAGCCCAAGCGAAATATCCCCCCCTCCCTCAATTTTTGCTCTTTCCCAAAACCGACTGGGGATCTTGCTCTCCCAAACCCTGGTAAGGCAATAGCTCTGTTCATAACTGCCATTACTGAGCAGACTGTTATGATTGCCCATGAGCCCATTCTGTCATCGTCAAACTCTGTTTCTTTCTCTCCTCCAACAAACATACTCTCTCCTTCAACTCCAATTCTGCGTGAGCGAAGTCATTTGAATTTCAGCATCTCGACTGGACCCTAGACGTCTAGTCATCATCTAGCGTGTTTTTGTTTAAGCCCAATTCTGTCTTTTTGCTGCCCTCTGCCTTTATCGCGCTCTGGGTTAACCCTCAGCCTTGTCTCGATTGTTCATCATCATTATTTTATTGTTCATCAAGGCTTGATTGTATCTCCCAAAGCTGCCTTTGAGCGTTTGTTTCGCCGCAGAACCTCCTTATCCACTTCTCTGTTTCTAGACTGTTGACGTGCACCAACACCTGCCAGCTAACTCTTCGTCATCTGGTGCCCAGCCGTCAACCCCGGTCGAAACAACGGTCCGTTGTCGATTTCAACCAATCCACCGTTACCCCATCCATTACATCCAGTCCAAGCTTAATTCGGCCTCAAACTCCACAGTTCTACGAGCCTAGGTTCATTCTGTTTGTTGGCTAATTCGTGACAACTTGACTGCTGGCCAACTTAACCTGCCTTTTCTTTTTCTTTTCTCTTCATCTATCAATTTCAGTGTCTGTCGTACCTCTACCATCGACATTCAACCACGACCATTTTTCGCCTTCGTCTACAGAAGCTTCACTCTCTGCTTGCGCGTTTTTGCACTTTTCATACACCAATACTCGAATTGACAATCAATAGTGTTGCTCTCTTTGCATTCAGTAACTGCCTCCAATCAAATTGGCTGATTTACTTGAGTTTATACTATTGCTTACGCCTTCGCACTGCCTTGACATCATTGCCATCAGTTTTTCAATTGTGTCTAGAGAACTTCTTTCCCAAGTCGAGGTCCACAGACTTGCTGCAATCAGCGCATACCTTCCTACCTACACTCTTTGAAGATTTACTCCCTCCAAAACCCACTCTCAACTAAACTTCATTGCTCGTCTTTCACAATGAGTCATCAAATAAATATCAACCAGAAACTTAGCGATTGTGAGTAAACCGCACCACTAACGTGCGCCACCAAATATATAAAACTAACAACTTGTCTGTTTATAGGTCTGGATGATCTTTGCGTCAGATTTCTCATAAACCTCCCAAATGCAGATTTGGAATCCATGGAAAGAATATGCTTCCATATTGAAGAAGCACAATGGTTCTATGAAGATTTCCTCCGTCCAAGCGACTCATCACTCCCCCCAATGTCATTGAGAACGTTCAGCGAGGCTATGTTCCGACACTGTCCTCTCTTTGCCGACTATCCAGTAGAAACACACCAATTAGCGTTTGAAAACTTCCTTGCCTACAAGTCACGAATTCCCGTCCGCGGTGCCATCCTTTTGAACAAGGAGATGGACCATGTGGTCTTGGTCAAAGGGTGGAAGAAGACGGCTAGCTGGAGTTTCCCTAGGGGTAAAATCAACATGAGTGAGGATGACTTGGATTGTGCTATCCGTGAGGTTGAAGAAGAGACTGGGTTCAATCCAAGAGAGGCCGGTATCCTGCCCGAGAACGAAAGCGTTAAGTACATCGAGCTCAATATCAGGGAGCAGGCTATACGCTTGTACGTTTTCCGTAACGTTCCTATGGACACGCCATTTGAGCCCAAGACGAGGAAGGAGATCTCCAAGATTGAATGGTTTCCTATGTCAGAGCTTCCTACCTTCAAGAAGCGTAACAACAATTACGACGACCAAGGCGCCTCATCCCATAACAAGTATTATATGGTGGCACCATTCATGGCGCAACTCAAGAAATGGATACAAAGGCAAAAGCGCATGGACCAGAAGCGGCAAGCTCCCCTTGAAGGCACCTTGCTATCACCCGACGGGATCCCTGAGGAAAGCTTTGCGGATGTTCAGGTGTCTCCGGCTATTCACTATGACGAATACAGCCAGCCGGCACATCTTCGTGATGCCAGTGCTGACCTCCAGCGGCTGTTGAAGATAAACCCAGAAACATACAATGGTTCTTTGGGGACTCAACAACACCAGGTCATGCATGTCCCTACGCCCCCACAGAATACTGATCCCAAGTCTGCTAATCTGATGGCGATGTTGATGAACGGGGCCAATGGCAACACCAACGGTCATATGGCCTCGAACGCGAGTCCACAACCGTCCGTGCAGTCACAGGCACCGATGGCGCCTTCTCCAGTCGAAGAGCAGCCTCCTATTCACACCACGCCTCCCGCAGTCATTCATCATCCTCAACCTATCCCTCCGCAGCATCAAAAGGCGAATCTGGATCAGGGCTTGTTGAGTTATGCAACACCTCCCCCTAAAAACATGAAGACTGCTCCTCAGCCACAGCTCTCCCTGCAAGCTATGATTGCACAGTCCAAGTTACAGCAACAACAGCAGCTGCAGCAACAACAACAGCAGCAACAGCAACAGCAGCAGCAGCAGCAGCAGCAACTGGCCCAACAACAGCAGCAGTTAGCACAGCAGCAACAGTTAGCGCAGCAGCAACAGGAGCAGAGTGAGCTCGAAGAAAAGTTCAACCGGTTACATCGTCAAGCACAGGGTGGGAATGTCATTCCCCAGTCGTCCGATTTTGACCAGACAGCCCACCAAGCTATTCCGCCTGGATTCAACAATCCCCAAGCTACTACCAACCAGGTTGCGGGATATGCTCATCATGGATACCCGGAACAGTCTCAATCACAGCCTAGTAACATGTATGCCGGTCAGCAGTTCCAGCAGAGACCTGATGCAGACCAGTATGCCCAGAGCGCGTCTGCCGGCCCTGTTCAGGGAGTTTACGGCAACAATGGAGCCATCACAAATCAGGCCCGTGGTTTACTTGGCTTGTTGAATGGTGGTACTGAAAACCAGGCGACTTCTCCTGTTGCGGGCAACCCCATGGGCCATGGCGGCCGGGTTGAAGAGGGACAAACTCAACGCTCTTGGACCAACGATTCTGCCAACCAACACTACGCGCATCTACAGCAAACTGCAGTTTCGTCCGGTCCCGCGCAAGGGCAAACTTCGCCTCATATCCAGGCGCCTGTAGCGGCCGTAGATGCCCTCGCCATGCACAACGGACAGACTTTAATCGGAATGACGCAAAAGCAGCAGATGCATGGAGGCCCATCCGAAAAGCAGAAGTCTACTCTGCTCGGCATGTTCAAGAACATGACCGTTTCCCCAGCTCCCATGGGTACTGAGAGCCAGTCGCCTCACTCGATGCAGGCCGGCAGCTATCGCCAGTCCCCCATGGAGAGCACGTCCAACTACGGCGCAGCGCGGGGATCTTCAGATGCCACTGGTGCCCAGATCGGAATGGGCAACATGGCGATGCAGGGTGGAGGTTCCAACGCCAATTCGATTTATGGCCACGGTCACATGTCGATGTCTGGGGACTCCCCTGCTTTCCAAGGCCACCGCGGGTCCATTTCGCCCAGTATTGGTGGAATTTCCCGGCACTCTCAGACGCCGTACAACTTTGATCGTTCGGGTCTTGAGAGTACGGCGCCGAGCCAGCCAGCAGTGGCTAGCCCCCCCGTTAGCGGCGCAATGCCAATCCCTGGTGCCAATAAACAGACACCAGAGCAAAAGAAGCTGCTCCTTGGCCTGTTTGGTGGCTCACAGGCTTCCGTTGGTAGTGACTCGGGGAACCACATGGCTACACAGGGCTTTTACTCTGGTATGCCACAGCCCGTGCATCACCACCACTCGCCGCAGCCACAATATGCGGCATATGGCCATCCTCAGGCGCAATATTATAGTGCGTCCAACCAGCAGGGTCAGCCGCATCCGCTCAGCCAGTCGCGGGTTCCCGGCGGAGAAATGCAAGGTTCTGAAGTTGGACAGAACCAGTTCCCACATAACGGGATGCAGAATGTCCAGACCATGCAACAGACTCTCGTCGCAAACCAGTACCAACAAGTGCATGCCCAGCAGCAGCACCAGGTCCAGCAACCGGTGGGATATGTCCCAGGTGCTCATGCCGGGTACGCCGGGCTTGACGGGTACCGTCGCATGGCGCCGACTGGGTCTCCAATGAGCGAGGCCTCACAAGCGCAGTCCGTGTCTAGCGGCATGAAGGGCGGAGCGCCGATTTCTCACGCGGACCGGAGTTTCTTACTAGGCTACCTTAAGGGAACTCCCACTGCTCAGCCAACCGGTCGGTAGAGTGAGTCGATGGCCGCAAGATCCGCGGAGAGTATGTATATGGCTGCTCCACACGGCGAGATTTTTCGGTACAACTATGAATGGTGAATGAGCGCCGGAGAAGGTTCACTTTTGGGGGAGGTTACGGGTGAAGTCACTGTGGTGACAGAGGTTGCTAAAGAGCAGGATGCTCAGTGATGACGTTACGGTTTGTTATTTATGGGTAATTGGGTTTATAGCTTTTTGTCCTTAGTTAAACCGGCGTTCGGTCTTATGAAATTGTGTTTTTGTTTGCTTTTTTTCAATGTCTTCAAAACATCAGGTGTGCAGGCCGTCTGCCAAGTGTTGTGTATGTTAAATGTTGACGACCGCCTTGTTTATGCTGTGCAGACAGGCAGTAGCACCACCATGTTGTGCTTGTGTTCAAGGAGTTGTACGTCTATGAGGCTATAGTTCACGAAATTGGCAGGTGGACTATGGATAGTCTTGAAATCAATCACATGCTAGACTTTACCATCTTCTGATCAGCCAATAGGTGTGGCTCGGTGATGACATCACTTGATTGCGGTTCAAAACCATAACACCGCTTTTTTACTTGTCTATTCATTACTCTCATGCAGGCTTAGCCTATGGAGAGACTTGGTAACACCATTGTTTATGAGGCTAAAATGCAGCTTTGGACAGCGCAGTCACAAATACTGTTCTTTGACGAAGAATTCATGGAGCTGAATGGCCAAGCATGGAATTAAACACTATTTCCAACCCAATTTATTGGATTGGAAATCGTGCCTTTCATATGGGGCCTTTCAAAAATGACATGGAGAGTGACTTGTGGGTTGGGGGAGAATCAGAAAGAGGGTGTATCTCTATGAAGGAAGGAAAATGATTACATTCGCTCCTACATTGGGCATGCTTTCAGACATATAGTAGATAAGGGGGAAAGGAAGACATCACGAGGCTTACATGTACATACAATATATTCTGTTAGGATCTTGACAATAATAACCTCTATGTTAGTCATTGCTAGAAACAGATAAGGCATGACCTTTAATTGAATTGCGACTGTCCTGGTGGACTGGTTTTAGATCAGATTCGTCTCATTAGTAAGGCCCATGGTCGTCATTGGCTAGCATGTATTGTACAAGTTAGGGGGCGTGACTGGGCAGGGTTGGGAGGCAGCCACTGTGAGTGCACTGTGACTGACCACCTATTGTCACCCGCGTATGTATGCGATCGGAGAAAACCAATACCTTTAATACTCTCATCAAAACACAGTTTTCGACTGAACATTGCCGTTTGAGCTCTTTGATGATAAAGCTTTTTACATATATTTTGCCTTTGAATGCTACGAGCGGACGGACGTTTTGACATTGAAGATTCCGCGTCCCCACATATTGATAACGAATTCCGGGTTGCCTGGCCCGCTACGGACATCGTGGTTTCGAGACCCACAATCAATCGCTGTCTCCTCTCCAATGATATGAGAGAGTATCGCGTCATTTAAATCAACCCCCCACGTTCACTATCCATAACACTGTTTTGCCGTCAGTGTCGCTCGAAGTCCGCTACTACTGACGGACTGAGTACCCTTAATACTTGCCGACCTTTGTCATAGAATAGCAACAGCCGCATCGCCATGCGTTCGTGGTTTTCACTCTCTATACTTGCTTCTCTGACCCTCCCAGTAACTGCAGACCTTCCCTTATTTCCTAATTTACCGCCGACATCTCCTAGATTTAGCGAACAAAATCCACCTCCACCTGCGACACACCAGTTTTATCTACGTCAAATCTTCCATCATGGGACGCATCGACACCCCGAACTCCATCGAAAGCAAGATGTTTTCCATACATTAGACTCGCCAAACGTTTTTATAGCGGAAGACAAAGAAGATGGGTTCGAGACCGAGGCACTCCCGCCATTAGTTGTCTCATCAGTTCCGTCGCGCATCCAACGCCTGGCTGATCGTCGCCGTGAGAACATTGATGCGTTAGTTGAACACACTCGTAAGCATGGTCAACTTACCGCAATGTCCCCAGCTGCATGGACTATCGATACGGTTTCGGGCCCGGACGTCACAGATAAACAGACTATCTTAAGTTTCGCGTATATGTCGTCGGACGCGTATGTTGAGCACGAGGGCGACGCTGATTGGGACGATGTCGGGGCTCCCTTCAACCGGAGTGCCGATTTTGGTTGGGAGGGCGACGGACTTCGTGGACATGTGTTCGCCGATGAAACGAACAGTACAATTGTCATTGGGCTCAAAGGTACTTCCCCAGCTTTGTGGGACGGCGAAGGTACCACTACCAATGACAAGATCAATGACAATTTGTTCTTTAGCTGTTGCTGTGGTCAGCAGGGTCAATGGTCATGGCACCAAGTTTGCGATTGTGCTACCGGACCTTATTCTTGCAACAACACCTGTGTCCGGAACGAGTTACAACAGGAGAATCGTTACTATACTGCGGTGAAGGAATTGTATGCAAACGTCACGGAACTTTATCCGCACGCTAATGTGTGGGTTACTGGCCATTCTCTGGGCGGCGCTGTTGCTTCATTCCTGGGGTTGACTTACGGTCTCCCCACTGTAACGTTTGAAGCCGTCCCAGATGCCCTCCCCGCGGCCCGTCTGGGTCTCCCAATGCCACCCGGATCTATGGCCCAGTTGATGCAGACCAGAGATTTAACTGGGACTTACCACTTTGGGCACACCGCTGATCCCGTATATACCGGGACTTGCAACGGTGCTACTGCGACTTGCACCTACGCTGGATACGCTATGGAATCAGTTTGTCACAGCGGTTACGAATGCGTTTGGGACGTCGTAGCTGACAAAGGATGGCGCGTTGGTATTGGAACCCACAAGATTAGAGCTGTGATCCGTGACGTCATCATGAAGTACGATGACGTCCCCAAGTGCCAACTGACGCCCGAGTGCCGTGACTGCGGAAACTGGGACATGTATGAGAGCAATGGGACGGACCACACAACAACAAGTTCTTCGGTCCCTTACATGACTCTGACAAGAACTCGTACTGAGACGTGCAAGACGCCTGGCTGGCTGGGCTGCTTGGATCAAACTACTACTACCATTGGTACTGTGACTAACACGGATGATGTGACAACGACAACAGAGACATCTTCAACTTCAACCTGCAAGACACCAGGATGGTTCGGTTGCAAGGATCCCGTTTCAACAACGACAACGGATTCTCCCACCGCAACGCACCCCATCACCACGACTTTAACATCCACCATCACAACAACATCTTGTGCGTCTCCTGGATGGTGGGGATGTAACGATCCTACAACCACGATTACAATGACGTCAACTTCTACATGCCATACTCCTGGTTGGTTGGGTTGCAAGGATAAGACTACGACAGATGTGACGTCGACTACGACAACAGAGGCTACGACAACAACTTGTGCCACTCCGGGGAGGTTCTACGGATGTAACGATGCGGTTCCAACGGCGACTGAAGCAGCAGTTGCAAATGAGGGATGTGTTAAGTGGGACGGCTTGGGACAATGTGTGGCGTGGAGGCTATCCGAAGAAATGTGAAGTAATCTTTTTTATAATAATTGCATACGTTCGTTTGTTTGGCCTGGGGTATATCAATCATATTCTACAGAGTCAAGAGTTCATATTGGTTATAGGTCGTTTCCGTAAATATATTCATGATAATCGAAGTGGTTATATCGCAAGATATCTATTCTATGACCTAAAAATTTGGTCTTGTGGAAAGTGGAATTGGTGGTGGTGTGTCCTCTCCAGCAGGCTGTCCTGCGGATGCCGGAAGGGCAATCTTCTTCTTTGGCGGTGGAGGCGGTGGCTTCTTTTTTACTACAGCCACTGCACCTACAGTTCCTACGTTTACAGAGTTTATCCTTGGAGCCGGCGGCGGAGGAGCCATAGTTTGTGTCGGCCTTGGAGCCAAAGGCGGTGGTGACGTTTGTCCACCAAGGCCAACACTAGCCTGCTTAGGACCGTTACTCCCAAATGCAGGCGGTGCCGACCCGGGTGGTGGTAATATAGCCGGTGCTGGCTTTCCACTTGCGGTTGTCTCTGTCGTACTACTACCCACTCCAAATTTGGCAGACAGACCAGACGCCTTATCTGAGATCTTATACTTCTGATTCAACGCACTAACACGGTCACCGAAGCCCTGGGCCTTTTGAGCGCCAGTGGCAATCTGTTCACCGTGGCGTTGGCGGAAGTTGTCTGCGGTTGAAGCGGCGGATTTGACGTCGGAAAGGGATACTTTAGAGGGGTCTTTTTGGAGATTTTGAGCGGTTTTAAGTGCAGCTTGCTTTTGTTCCATTGTAGTTCCAGTGGCAGGTGGGGCGGGAGAAGTGCCGCGTGATGAGGATGGCGTGAGACGTTGGAAACGGGCTGTCACTTTGTCCATTGAGTTACTACTGGACTGGTTATCGGTGGTCTTCTGACCGATGCCGAAAGCGGGAACAGTGACGCCGGCGTTGGCAAGGCGGGACATGGCACCAGTTGGTGCAGAATACCCAGAGTTATCCCTTGCCGGCGGAGGCGGTGGAGAAATTGGCGTTCCACTACCACTTGAGCTGCCCGTATTCCTCCTTGGTGGCAGTCTAGGAGGCAAACTTGGAGGCGGCGCCCCTCCCTGGGTAATTTGTGGTTGACCGGCCGCGTCCGGCGTCCACTTAGGCGGAGGTAATGGTTCCCTAGCCTTAGGTTGGCTATAGGCGTCTGTGCCAACTTGGAAAGCGACAATCTTACGAGGCCCCGGCGGCGGCGACGGCGGAGGCCGGATACTATCCTGCGTCCGACGTGGGGGTGGGGCAAACGTAGCAGGGTCGCGAAGTTGGGTTATGGGGGTTACTTGACGGTTGAGACGTTCTTCTTCCTCCTTGGAACCGCGGCCGATCATAGAGTTCTGAGGAAAGGTTAGGACGTATTATGGATGTGGCGGGGTGATAGGTGACGTACCACTTGTTGCTTGAGGGTGCTTCCGGGCTTTTCCGGGTGCCAACCGTTTTTCATTATGGATTTTGCTTTGTCCATTTTGCCGTTTTGTTGGTTGGTGGCGTTGGGATAAGTCGTCGATCGGTCAGATCTAGATGCAGATCGATGGTAAAGTAAAAGTGTATTGGTTAAGAAATGGCAATATACAGCCTGTAGAAACCGCCCTATTGAGAAAGATCAAATACAAAAATAAGAGGACGGTGTACTTTGCGCCTTGAAAAGTTATCAAAGAAAAAACCAGAATTACAAAACCACAAGATTCAACGACACAAAGCAACCTCGGAACTGATCCCGCTATACGGTGACCCACACGAGCTAATAAGCCGAGAATGGCAAGCAGGTGCGTGGGCTGACAGGCAACATTGTGGCGGGAATGCGAACTCGCATGAGCTAGGGTAATCTAGGGTTACATTCATCTGTGATTCGCGAACTTGGTAGGATTGAGGGATGGGACGAACAGGGGTGGAATTGTTACCTTTGTTGTTGCACACATTACTTTGCGCCAGTGGAACAGGATCGTGACGCGGTGATGCAATTCGAGCACTCTTGTTACTATATTCTTCATCGAACATAACATTAGATACCCAGAGAACAATTCTTCAAAATGGCGGACGAAGATATGGAAATCCTCACCGAACATTTCGGTTATCCCCCGGTGGTTCGTCTCCCCGCTTCCCCGCTTCCAATGGCCTTCTGCGCTCTCCGGTTCTTCAGCTAACCCCCTCTTCTGCATAGGCCCTAATGGACGATATTATAAACTCAGTCAACATCATTGCCGAAAGCGCTCTTATGTCCATCGAACAAGGTCTCCTCAAATCACCCCCGACAGCCCTCGGGTTCCGCAAATCCAAGAAGACGACCAACCCCGATGGCGAGCCAGAGATGTCAGTTGAAGAGCGCGCGAGGCTTGAGATTGAGACTGGGACACATAAGCTTGAGACATTGCTGTGCTCGGCAATTGACAAGAACTTCGATATCTTTGAACTCTACGTAATGAAGAATATTCTTTGTATTAGACCGGAAGATCGCCCATACTTCAGACTTAAGCATTACGAGGGGTTAGACTTTGAGGCCGCCAATTCGGCAGATGCGCCGACACCAGAGGGGATTGCAGAGTTGAGGAGGAAGCTACAGGCTTCGACACAACTAGGTGCCCTCCTCGAGGCCGAAAACGCACAAAACGAGGTACTCCTCGAGACTCTTGACGGCCTTATCAGTCAGACGACAGCTATAAAAAACGAACTCGACTCAGCTCTCGCGGCAAAAGGCAACCCCGGTGCACTAGCCTTCCTAGCACCATCAGATTCACTTTCAGCAACAGACTCTCAACAACCTCTCACAACATCAACTAAATTCGCCCTCTCGCAACTACCTGCTCTCCGTGAACTTCTTGCGACACTACGGGAGCTTAATACCCAATTAGAAACATCCCATGACAAAGAGATTGCATCGGGTGAAGTTAGACCGCCTAATAAGACTTGGCGGAAAGATCGGATGAATTACGTGGAAGAGCAGACGAGGAGACACTTTGAGAGAGTGCGTGGATTGGAGCTGGACGAGCAGGGTTCAGTGAAAGATGGCGAGTGGCTTGGGTCTGGGAGACAAGTGCCTAGGGAGGAAGTGAAAGGTTTGGAGAGCCTCTTGAGCTTGATTGACAGTGACATGTCGTCAAGTGAACTTTTGGGGGCCTTGGGGGGTGACCCGTCACAACTTAATGGTCTATCTAATGGAGAAAACTCGGCTAACATGATGAGAGAAAGTCGAGAGACTATGGATATAGATTCTGGCGCTCCTGTAGCTACGGAACCCGGGAGCTCTTTAGACAGGTCTGCCAGCGAGACCATGGATATGTCATGATTGTAGGTGTAGGAAAGGCCATATCCGGTCAAGCTATATAGTTTACGAAGTCACGTCTAATCATAATGCCTCAGCTAATCAAAATCCAATTAATGGATGCAAACCCTAACACACAATACCCTAGTTGAATGATCGGATCACATGCCAATTCCTGGTCAATAATCCAGACATGAACGTCAGAGGCGACTTTTGAAATCCGTGCATTATGTACATGGCCCGTAACGCCGACGACTTGGCGACGTTGCCCCCCAACTCGGCATATATATTTCCGATCCCCTGAATTCTCGACTTTCACCTTCTCTCAACTTTTCCAATCTGTCCCGCGACATCAAAGCCCATTGAATATTCCGAAATACCGCAATCCTCGCCACAATGTCCACACTGTCCGACGCAACCACGACGGGCACAGACTCCGACAAGCGGCCACCCGATTTAACACTACGAAGACCCGCGACACCGCCGCAACAGGAAAGGAGCGAAGCGGTGCCGGAACCGAAGACCCCCGCGGATAAGGCGCGTGAGGCGCGTTTGTTGGCTTTTAAGAGGAAGTATCGTCATGTAGCGGCGGTGCATCAAAAGGTGCAGCCGACGGTTCTGGGGCATGATTCCCCTGTGACACCGAGTTTCTTGGGGTTCCGGAATTTGATGGTTATTGTGCTTATTGTGGGCAATTTCCGATTAATGATTGAGAATATTCAGAAGGTAAGCTTTGGGAGATTAAGTTACTCTGGTATAGATTGCTAACCGTTACAGTACGGGGTCCTCATCTGCTTCTCCTGCCATAACTATGCGCGCGCCGATGTCCTCCTGGGTCTCGCTTTATACTTTAGTATTCCATGCCACCTCTTTGTCGCCTACCTAATCGAATGCATTGCCGCCCGCCACGCCATCTCCGAGCATCAGTTTTCCAAAGACGGCCCCTCCGATGACCAACGGCGCAGGTTCCAGCGTTTATGGAAGGCGGTTGCCTTTGTCCACGGAATCAACATGTCGGTTCTTCTATTCACCACCACCTTCGTCGTCTACTATAAGATCTACCATCCCTTAATCGGCACTCTCACTGAGTTCCACGCTATCATTGTGTGGCTCAAGACGTGCTCGTATGCGTTCACCAATCGCGATCTTAGACACTCATATTTGCACCCCGCTAAGAGCGAGCTTGCAAAGTTGCCGCCGCTGTACGACCAGTGCGAATACCCTAATAACATCACCATGGGGAGTCTTGTGTACTTTTGGTGGGCGCCAACCCTCGTCTACCAGCCTGTGTACCCTCGCACCGAGCGCATTCGTTGGTTGTTTGTTGCCAAACGGGTTGCTGAGGTCTTTGTACTGTCCGTCTTTATATGGTTCATGTCAGCCCAGTATGCGGTACCTATTCTGAACAACTCGCTTCCTGTCATTGCGGACCTTGATATGTGGTCGATCTTGGAAAGGCTTCTTAAGTTGTCTACCGTTTCCTTGGTAATCTGGCTCGCGGGTTTCTTCGCCCTTTTCCAGTCTTCACTTAACGCACTAGCCGAGGTTATGCGCTTCGGTGACCGGGCATTCTACGATGACTGGTGGAACTCCGATTCCCTTGGGATGTACTGGCGCACTTGGAACAAGCCTGTCAACAACTTCTTCCGTCGTCACTTATACTCTCCTCTTGTTGGTCGCGGATGGGGTCCCATGCAGGCTAGCGCTATTGTCTTTTTTCTTTCTGCTGTTCTCCATGAGTTGCTTGTTGGTGTACCGACGCATAATATCATTGGAGTGGCCTTCTTGGGTATGTTCATCCAGATGCCTTTGATCATGATCACTCAGCCTTTGGAAAAGATGAAATCCCCGGCTGGGAAGTTGCTTGGTAACACCATTTTCTGGGTATCTTTTACTGTTTTTGGACAGCCTTTTGCTGCTCTGATGTACTTTTACGCTTGGCAGGCGAAGTATGGGAGTATGAGTGGGCACAACCCTGAGAAGGCTTAGATTTTAGATAGAATTTTGCTTGATTTCTTTTGTTTTTAGATGGTTTGCGAATCTATTACATTTTGATGATATTCCTGTTCTCTGTATATGTATCTGACCCAATATGCATATCCTTCTAGATGTTCCTATTTCCCTTTAACCCACCAATGGGATCCAAGTCTTGACGTTACGTCTGTAATCCTCATACTCCTTGCCATAAGACTTCACCAAGTGGTACTCTTCATAACGCACTCTCGAGGAGAAGAACTTCCATAGGACAAACGAGTAGAAAACAAGGCAAATGGCATTTCCCATAACAACCTGCGTTCCCACCGCCCACCAGAAGAACCCAAAGTACGAAGGGTGTCTAAAGACGCTGTAAATGCGCTCCTTGACAAGACGGTGGCCGTTCTGGTGGTTATGCTGGACAATGTGGTTGAAGCTACGTCCACACTGGATCATAGCAAGACTGCGCACTGTCTGGCCAACAGCAACAATTACCAGACCAAACATGGAAATTTGGTACACTAGTGTGGACACATTAGGACTCCAAGCGCGTGCGGGGAAGAAGACATTCATAACGGCGCACTCGAAGAATCCAGCGGCATGAGCAATCGCATATAAAGGCCAATTAGCCGTCAACAAAAACGAATGGTTATCGACAGCCGGTGTGTTATATCTCGCAGTTGTCCAAAACTCCATGAAATGGAACAAGGCTAAAGCCCCCGAGAAAAAAGGAAGACGCCATAACTCGGCGTGAGAGGGAAAGAAGTAAGGTAGAAGTGGAATGGAAACTAAGGAGAAAGAAAGCACAATACCGAGACAGAAGGCGCGGAACGCAGTGCCGGAGAGGGACCGAGGTTGCCCGGGGTAGAACTCGGCTGGTGGACTGCCGAGAGATTCGTTAGCGGGAGCGTCGTCGGGAGCGTCGGATGGGAGCTCCGTGGGTGAGGTGGGGGTGATAGGGAGGTTGTGGGCAGTAGTAGACATTTTGGTGGATGATGAGTGGTGAAGATGGAGAGGAAAACTTACGGTCTCATGCCGCCATCGACCATCTTTTATACCTGTGTTTGTCGCTAGTGGTAATACTATGTACAACAATCACTTTCCCACAGAACAATGCTAAAGTGTACCAGAATCCAACTTGGGCGATATCCCACAATCCCAGTCAACAATGAAGCCTCGTCAAAGACCAATCTACATAATCATGTTCTCCGTTAGCATTGTTCCCACAGACAATGCCGGCCACATGCCGCCTGTACGCAACCGGAAAAAAGGCAGTTGTTTCCTAGACGTACCGATTTGGTCGGTTCTTTCGTTTTCGCCTTTGTTACTAGATTGTTCTTTTTACCCCTGCTTGTGGAGTTTCTGTGAAAGCGGAGGTTTCTTTGATGTTTGACGATTGAGTGCAGTTGCGGCGCGTGGGATTCGTGTGATACGAGTCTTGTTCAAGTGGCATCTTGGTGTATTGAGTTGGCGCGATAGGGTTGCCAACCCTTCTGTTGGTGCCTTGATCCTAGTGATGACGGCATGGGCGGTGCCCAGTGAGGGTCTAAAGTGACCTCATCGAGGTGTCGTGTATGTTGGGTTTGTATTTTCATCAAAGTATCGATTGCTATTTCGAAACTCATTAGAGTCTCATCAGTCATTAACGGGAACTTTGTACGTTTCAAATGCCCACATATATATACATATTCTTCTTCAAGGCCGCCTTCATATCCCATCAGCCTCGTTTCAACATTCGTCCCGATTTCTGCTAGACTGTAGTTGCCTCACCAACATGTCTGTACTACAAACTGAAGAGTAAGTCTCACCTCTCTTCTCTCAATCTTTTAGAAACTGACACCATCTAGACTGATAACATATCAACTCCGCACCAGTTATTTAACCGAGATCGCCGACGGTGTCGGTGAACGGCTACTCACACTCAATGATGGGTTCCTGAACACAGGAGCCTACAAGGCGACCGGATGGCGGCCAGACCCAAGTTTGATCAAACGGACTTACTCACCACCCATTCCCACGGACATCGCCTCGGAATATTTCCAGAAACCAAGGGCTATCCATACCCTCGAAGATGAGCCTGATGTGTTCGGCCGGGCCGGCCCCGCGGCACAAATGGCTGGACCGAGACGGCGTCGACGGAGGGAGAATAGACCTAACCTGGAGGAAGACAGCTCGGATCTAAGCGATGACAGTGATGAGCATGACCCTGATCAAGGTGCTTCTTCTGGACCGACGCCCACCGCTGCGCCAAACCCACTTACTAACCGGGTACAACATCAACGAGAACCTTCGGCTATCAAATTTCAGAAAATGCCTGTTAGAAGTCGTGCTGGATCATCGCCACTTCAGTCTACCAATTTGCGTCCACCTATGCCGGTCAACGCATCCCCTCGGAGTACTTCTACTGCCTCTATTTCCGCTACTCGGCGCGGATCTCAGTCGGCACTTGAAACGGTTAAGGAACGGCTTAGACGGGACACTACGACAAGCAGTGAAGTATCTTCTGAAAACGAGATGGATATCATGACGAGACAAAGAGCTGCGGCGGCCAAGGCAGCGGCTATTGTTGCGAGGGCTACAGCGTCTAGGAAAGAACAGAGGAGAGCGCAACAGTTGTCACTTGGTAGGGAGGACTATGAGGATTACGATGATGATGATGACGATTCGGATACGCTGGAGTCTGGATTCCCGGATACTATTGACTCGGTGTCTTTGTTAGACGGGATGGTAGAGAATTCCATGCAGGCTCAGCGGGTTGCCGGGTCTCCTACTGCCCAGGTTGTAGGAACCCCACCTAGAAAGTTTACTCGCCGGTCTACAATCCGCAAATCTATGGCGCCTATAAATCCCCGTACCCTTTCAGTTCTTCCACCAGCACGCCCAATGAGTGCTATCAGGCCTCTTAGTATGATTCAACCACGGTCTCTCCTTTCCGAAGCTTTTAAGAAAAAAGGAAGCGGCGTCCCTTTTGCACGCTTTGCAAACCTTGCTGGAACCACCGGTGAACGGAAACCACCATTCTTCGTTCGCATTTTTGCCCCCTTTAGCAACCAAGCCTCACAGCCCTTTGAAGTTCAGATTCGTCGTGACGTCACCGATGATATGGGCGCCTCGAGAGCGGTTACAGTTGTAGAGTTGATTGGGTTGAGTTTATTGCGGTATATCGAAGAAAAGCGAGAGCCGCCTTTGCCAGAGAATAAGATGGGAGTCAACTGGTGGACACTGAGAATGATGGAGGACGGAGAGGTAGATGATGATTTCCCGCCTCTGGAAAGAGGAAAGCCGCTAGCCTCGTTTGTCACTGCTAATAACGGGCCAAGCACGGGCGGTGCCGGCGGTGGTGGAGGGAGAGGTAGAGGACGGGCTAACTCAGCGCATTACGATGAGTTTGCGTTGGTTATGGCTTCAGAGTCGGAGAGAAAAGATAATCTTGTACAGAGCAAGGAATATGCTGATGAAGAGGCAGATCCCAACGATGCTCTCAATGTGGCCGAGTCTTCTGGTGCCTCTGTAAAGGCCCCCGCTACTCCGTATGTGCCCCCACCAATGGGTAATCCTCTTCTAAACACTACCTACCGCGCCGCAAATGTTACCCCGGCTGATGTCCCCATCACTACTTCCTCAGCCACACCTTCCCGTGGCCAACCAAAGTTGGTCCGTATCCATTTGGTTATTAGTGATGCTCCGGCAGGCCAAGTTGTTACTCTTGACGTTACGACGGACATGTATCTTGCTGAGGTCCTTGACATGGTCTGTAACCGGCGCAAGCTGGATAAATCTGCCCATGTGTTGAAGCTTCCCGGTTCTGGTGCTATCGTCCGACTTGATCGCCCTGTTGCTTCGATCGGGAATGTATCTGACTTGGATCTTACCCGTCGGCGTTTCGCGACCGATGGTCCATTGACAATCACTGGGTCTCCCGCCTCATCTAGCCCCAAGGTGGCAGCTCTAGTTGACTCCCAACATAGCAGGAAAGCTAAGAAGCAATACATGACGGCGCATCCTTTGACTAGGGAGACGTTGAAGGTGGAAGAACCTGAGACGGTTGGCTACAAGAAGTATACCGTGTGGCGCAAACAGCCAATGCGTATTGTTGGCACTAGCGAGCGCAGTTTAGTTATCGATGGGGAATACATCCACGTGATTCCAGCCACGGGCGTAAGTGGAAAAACCACAACGGTACACGTCAGTAACGTGGTTGGATGCAAGGTTCTACGGAAACATCCCACAAATATCAAGGTATGTCACAGTGTTACAAGTCCGGCCTGGCCAGGTACTAACGAACCATATGTAGTTGGTGGTATACAAAGGTACGGAAAGTAAACGGTACGACTTTGAAGCGAAGAACGCAGACGAGGCAAATGAAATTGTGGGCTATCTGAATAAAGGGAGGGAGCCATACATTACGCAGGCAGCAGCAAAAGCATATGAAGCTGAGGTGCTGCGGAAAAAGGAATAGATTTGAATCGGACTTCGTTCTCGGCAGTTGCACTTAATTTACGGATGTTTTAAGTGACATCATTTTCAGCTAGGATGAGGATCATACGGATATGGATGGGTACGGGTAACTTAAGAGTGGAGCTTGTGGATCCAGTTCGTTAAGATGAAAAAAGTAAAAAAAGAAATGTTGAGTTGGGCGCGATTCGAACGCACGCATCTTTCGATATTGTGGTACCCTTTACGGGCATAAGGATCAAAGTAATGCCTTGAACACAACGCCATAACCACTCGGCCACCAACCCTGAGTCATGTGTTACTGAGGTGTTAGGAGGTATTATATTGGCAAGGCTGGTGGATGTATTACATGGAATACATAGCTGTTGTAGTGCAGGATGCAAGCTTAACTACATTGAGATGCACGGTTAATGGGGATGAGACATACGAAAGAGCACGGCAAATGAGGGGATGAATATAGTCTAGTTGAGAGGGGTTATAGATTTGGAGGTACAGGACTATTGGTATTGGATGTTGAGGCTAAAAGTATCTAGCTGGTTCTTTGGTGATTCTGGCTCGGGCGATGAGGCGATGTTGAATCTATCGACTAGATGTTTCTATATTGGTAGCGAACCCGCTTGTGCAATCCAGTTTACCCGGTATCTGTCGTGTCAAGGAGAACCAGTCTATTAGGTAAGTGGCGCGAGTATCACTGTAATCACGGAGAAGCAAGTAACACACCGAGGCGGTGATCTGCTGGCAATTTCCATGCAGTCTATTGGATCCGGGTGAAACATTGGTGATAGTCGCATGCTGCGGGCGCATATTAACTGGATGTCGGATGTTGGCGGCTGTCAAGACCCTGAGATGCGCTGTGCGTGGTGAGGTGGCGGTGGGATGCGGAGAGGTACCTTTGGGTGTAGACAGACTTACGCACCGCGGAACTCGGAGTCTCTGGCGTCATTGGAGGGCGGGGTATGAGGTGGCGACATGACTGATGAGTATATAAACCCCATGGTAATCCCTCTTCGGGGGTTTAGATTTTTTCCTGGTGAAGTAACGTTTCTTGTCTTTTATCACCGTTTCAATCAAAATGAAGTTCTCTACCGTTCTCTTCCTTGCTGGCCTTGCCGCCGCTGTAAGTCCCACCTTATAAAGCCATCCCCCATACAAGATAACTAACAGCCCATCAGGACCCTCTCGGTGTAGGTGATGTCACTTCCGTCGTCGGTCTCACCAGCAACATCGGCTCCCTCACCTCCGCCGGCGGCAGCCTTGTATCCTCAGTCCGCGGTTCCAGCGGCAGTGACTCTGCCAGCGCCACCACCACCGGCGACTCATCGTCGACCACCGATGCTTCCAGCAGCGACTCGACCGCGTCGTCAACCGGCACCGACTCTTCGGGTTCGTTCAGTTCCACTGTGACGGAGACTGCTTCTGGGTCAGGGACTACCGGGGGCGGTGCGGCCGCTGCTACTACCGGGTCGTCTACCTCTGGTGGGTCGTCGTCTTCAGGGTCGTCGTCCTCGACTTCGTCTTCTTCGAGCAAAACTTCCTCTGGCTCTTCGGCTACCTCGACTTCCGGGGCTGGTAACGTTAACCAGGCTGCTATGGGTATGGGAGCTCTCATGGGTGGCGCCGCTGTTGTCTTGAACATGTAACTTTTCAAATTCTTATATATAGATAGTGGATGTTTAATACAGGGGTTGATTCGTCATCATAACTCGTTAATGTATTCGTGAATGTTGGTCTAACTTAGCCTTTTTGCATCTGCCCAAAGGGTATCAATAGTTTGGAAAATCATAGTGACTGAGGCCATCGTTTCTTCAGAAACTGTGCCGCCAAGACGTTGCTGGATCTTGTCTGGATGCCACCGGATACGTTCCTCTTTCATCTGCTTTGCCCGTTCCTTCATCTCCTCATCTTCAAGTGCTTGAACAAAGAATAACCGTACCTTATCCTCATCACCTTCCACTGGTCTCTCACCACCCGGCCAAGGAATTCTCTCCAGAGTCCCATCCCAGGTGGACCAAGAACTGAGATATCTTTGCCAAGCCCCCACTCTTTCCACCTTTGCCCTCCGTTCCTCGCCAGCTTTCAATCTCTCTTCTATCTGTCTTTCCAATTCCCTCGCCTTCCGTCTTCGTCGCTCCTCTTCCTTCCGCTCCTCCCGTTCTTGCTCTCGAATCTTCCGACGTCTCTCTTTCTCTTCTAACATTCCCTGATTTGTCTTAGCCCACATCCTCTCTCGCACCCACTGTGCGTATTCCTCGTCTGTCATCTTTTCGAGTTCCCCTGCTTCATTCATCACTGGTTCTTCTCGAGCAGACTCGTATATGTGCATGGGCTGGCCATATACACCCTCCCAATATGCTGCACCTTCATCATCGGCGAGTGCATCAAAAAGAGATGCTCGGAAGGCGGAATCGGGGTCTAGGGTTGGTTTGATGTGGGGGTTTGGTGGGGTAGGTGACCGGTGGCGACGGGAACGGTGTCGGTGTCGGCGTCGGTGAGATGGTGAGCGAGAACGTGGTGATGGAGATCGATGATGCCGACGGTGTGAATCAGTGGAAGCTTCACCCTCTAACATATCGATATCCCGGTCATGTCGTCTTCTGCGCCTATGAGCCCGTTCTTCATCATCATCACGATGTCTTTTCCGTCTCTCATCCGTCTTTAACCGTAACTTCTTAGCTCTCGGTTCGACACTTTCATATTCCCCTTCTTTTCGTCTTCGTCTCTCTGTATCTCTTGATCTTTCACCATCTTGTCGCAAACGGCGCTCAGGATCCACATCAGGGTTAAAGGAAGATAAAATATGGCGACGGGTCGGTGAATCTGGTTGATCCATTGCGCAAAGTGAAAAACAGTGGATCTGTGACGAAAGGCGATGCTTTATTATGAAGAAAACAAGAACAAAGTATTTCCACTGGCAAGTAATCACACTTAAATACCATTCACAACAGTACAAGCCATCGCCACTAACAAAGTGTACCCAAATTCAACTGTCATTAATTACCCGACAATTACCCGCCAAACCATCGCGAACCCAAAGTCGCCTCCATACCACCGTAAAAACAAGACGCTTTGGCCCGGCATCGCGGATCCGTTTCGACGACCTGTCGTTTTACCTTTCCTTACTTTCTCCTCGACACAGCAGAACCTGCATCGTCAAATACCTTCTCTTCCACCAGACCTCTCTTTTTCTTTCTTTCCGTCCCCTCCCTTGTCTTGTTTTTTTTTCTTCATTGTCTCTGCTTCTTTTCCAAATCAATTCGCTTCTTCCATTCGCTTGTTAGCTTCCTTTACTGCTGGGTTCACTGATTGACTGACTGATTGATAAATTCAGCAGTTGCCGCCCTTCTTTATTCCTTCACGCCTTCATTTGGCCATTCTTATTCAACGTCACGATTGTTGTCTTCCGGTCAAGACACAGCTTGATTAGCCCTTTGGCTTCGCTACTTACATCCCTACTTTTTCTCCCTACCTCGTCAACTTCGTCACTGCAATATCCCAGCCGTTTTGTGCTAAGCCCCGCCATACGACGTCCCCGCCTTCATTTCACGCCCAATTGCCATAATAAAAACGTAACGAGCCGTCGCACTATATAATCACCACATTGCTGCAATCTGTAACTTCTCCCGTGGTTTTACGAATCCTTCGGCTTGTGATACCCCTTGGCCGCCATACTTGGCTTCGTTGTTGTTGAACGCGCAAAGTGAAGTGGTTATTCTCTACATATCAATCATTATGGGCGGGCTATTTCTTTTACTGTCACTATGTGTAAGTCATTTTGGGTAGTTTCTAATGGCGTCTACTAACAGCTTTTCTAGGTGATTATGGCCGTGACGTAGGTCTCACTTGGCTTGACTCGACTACAATTCGATATCTAACATATCCCAGGTCCTTCGTCGCCGGCTCATTGCCTCTTACAATGACCCTCTCTCAATCCCAACTCCGCCTCATCTCCAGCATTGGTGTGGGAATTCTCGTCGGGACATCAATGACAGTCATTATCCCTGAGGGCATCGACACCCTTATAAGCCACTCCACCCCGCCATCAAACGCTGCTGCTGTCGCCGCCCCTCCACAAGCCGCCTCTGAGCGTGGCGCAACCTCACCACCGATAATCGATCTCTCCTCCGTCCCCGCCGTGGCCCCCTCCGTAACTGACCGGGACATTCTCGACACCGTCTCCACCATCATCTCCCGGAAAGAGTCACACTCTGCTGAATCTCACGAAGAATCGGCCCATCAGGAACTTCCCACCTTCGCCATCGGTTTCAGTCTCATCTGTGGTTTCCTTCTCATGTTTTTCGTCGACCGTCTCCCCCGTCTGGCCACCGAACACCTCGCTTCAAATACTTCCCGCGAAGTCTCTCTCGACGATCTCGGTCCGGACAGTAACTACGATTCCACTGAGTCGACTGGGTTCCTCGCCTCTCTTGCTCCTAATGCGCCGCACGCGCGGAGCAATGCTCTTACCGTAGGCTTGGTGATTCATGCGGCAGCCGATGGTATTGCCATGGGAGCGAGCAGTAGCACGGAAAATACCAAGCTGGGCTTCATCATCTTTGTGGCCATCATGGTGCATAAGGCGCCCGCGGCATTCGGCTTAACCAGTGTTTTGTTAAAGCAGGGACTTTCCAAGTACATTGCTAGAGGACATTTAGTAATCTTCAGTCTTGCCGCTCCATGCGGTGCCCTCTCAACCTGGCTACTCATCCACATTATTGGCGGTGGTGACCTCAAGGGTGACCAAGGCCACTACTATACCGGCATGCTCCTCTTATTTTCCGCCGGAACCTTCCTGTAAGTTCCCAACACCACACAAGCCTCTTCATCTTCATTCCTGTGACTAACAAAAACTAGCTACGTCGCTATGCATGCCATGCAAGAAGACTCCATGGCACACAACCACGAGCATCCATCCGAATACCCTGGGTCCCCACATAACCGCAAGCGCACCAACTCTTCTATGCGTGACACGCTCGCTACGGCCGGCGGCATGTTACTTCCTCTTTTGACACAGATCGGCCATAGCCACTAGGTTTGTAGACGGTAGTTATAGATTTGTATGTGTGTGTGTATTGTAGGGTGTAATTTAGAAATGTAGAGGATTTGGTATGTAATAGATTTCTTTCTGGGTGTATAAAAAAAGAATTTTGAGGTGTATGGGTGCCGTAAAAAATGAAGATGGTTAGCAACGCCTCGTTTCGATCGAGGGACCTCCGGGTTATGAGCCCGGCGCGCTTCCACTGCGCCACGTTGCTG
>LCZG01000089.1:0-64920 GCA_001483325.1 Huntiella savannae
CTCCGTCCCCTCGCGTCCCCGTCGGCCCACCGCCGCCCCCATGACCGGCCGGATCCCCCAGAAATCCGCAACTCCCCGCCTCCTAGCCGAAGTATCCGCACCGAAAAAAGCCAAAGAAGGCCCCCTCCCCCGCTGGATGATCCCCGTCGCTCGATATCTCTGCCTGAAAGCCTCACACCGAAGTCTCGCGCCCACCATCTTCGGAGGCCTCGACCACATTGTCTGTCCGCATGGAAAACGCACAGATGACCCGTGGCTCCTGAATAACCTTGGTTCAGTTGTCCCTGCTGTCTTCGTTCTTGTAGTTGAACGTGGGACACGTCTGTTAGCTGCCAAGGGAAACGCCAATGCGATCCCCCCCATTAGGAATATGACCCCATCGCCCAAGACTCGTCGTTTAGCCGTCGAGTTGGCCTTGAAAGCCCGCACTGAGTTGGCCGAGAGTTTGCCCGAGCGGAATGACTGGGAGGGATACAGTGCCCCGACTGCCAAGGGTTTGGGGACTGCACTGGAGAAGATACTCACGCATGAGGATTGGCTTGACGGGGATTGGGTCAAGAGTATCCAGGAAACTGTCATTAGAGTCCTCGAAGCCCAAGAACGTATCCGGAATGGTAGGGAAAAGGCCGCAGCTACTACGGGATTGGTTCGGAGATCAGACACAATGATGCAGGAAAAGTGGGACTTCCTCAGTGAACCAAGAAGAAGAGAACAACGCTCCTGGGAAGATACCATGCTGATGAAAATCTCCCAGTTATCAATGTCTGGAGGTGGAATGGAGATCGACATATAGAACATACACAACGCCCTTGTAGACATCCATCACGACTATTACGACTCAGAAACTCTTATTAATATATACAATTCAAATTAATAACAATCGCTAAGCTAACAAAACGGGTATCAAAGTATAAGTCATAAAATAAAGATAATCCAATCATCAGTCCGTCCAGTCGCACTATTAACGCCGCACTAGTTCGAATCTGTTTTTCAGTGCCGACACATCAACTTCATTCAGGTGTGGACTCGTTCTCTTCACCGGTTTTGGTGCCACGTTCTCTTCCTCTTCGTCGATTGTCAACAGACTCTGTCGCAAGTCTCTCTCCTCAGGATTTGCCGAAGTCACATCACTATAATCCGCGCTAGAACCTACACTCATTTCGTCATACTCTGACGATCGGTCTGTGGAAATCGATGACATTTCCAACGGAGATGGCTTTCGCTTCGGAATTGTTGCGTTACCACGAACGTTGTCATGTTTACCCAAAGGCACAGACTGAGATCGACCTGGAATCATAGCTGGTTGTAGTGGCTGTAAAACCGGACGAGCCCGTGAAGGTTGTGGAGTAAGTGGTGCTTGTGACACCTTTGGAACCTGCGCAGCTTGTGAAGACCGCAAAGGCTTCAAAGGCCGTGGAGGCTTTTCCGTTGTCATGTCACCCCCCATATGCATACTTGGTCTTCCTGCTGCCATTGGCATTTGCGTTTGGGCCGGAGAAGGACTGTTGAGTCTTCCAGACGCCCCTGAATCTGATGCCCGCTGCATAGTCACTGGTAGTGGAGTTCCCTTGCTATGCGTAGGGAGTGAGGTTTTCCACTCCTTTAGCTGCGCTACTGGAGTGTCGGCCTCACGGACCGGTGTTGCCAGAGTTGACCTGCGAGACCTGGCACTTTGTTCGCGAACCTTTTGACGTTCTAGTGCTTCCTGGATGGTCATTTCTGGAGCCGCACTTTGTTCAGGAAGGTACATACGAGCACGATAGATTGCCGATTTACTGTGCTGAAGCCAAGCCTCTTTTGTAGCTTGCTTGCCCTTCTTCTGACTGGTTTTGGCAAACATGACAACTTCATTGCACAAATTGCGAAGCACATTCTTGACCACACCATGGGCCACTGGTCCAGCATCACACATAAACCGCCCACTGACAAAGGCAAATGTGTCATCCTCACAGTATTGTCTATATCAATAAGTTAGTACTAGAACCGCATCAAACCTTTACCATCAACTTACTTTAGGGGGAAACAGGAGATTTCTTGATACTCAACTGCCGATTCGTGTTGTCGACTTTGAAGAGTATCTTTGGCGGTGACTTCCCACGGGTAACGAAGGTCATACTCGATTAGGCCAACTTTCCCTAGCATTCTCCCAATGCGCTCGAGACGCTTGGGAATGGTGACTGCACTCGTGTGGAATAGAACAGGAATGACAGTAGGCATGTGGAGATCACGTGCATTTGCCTGTCCCTTTCGTAGCATCTGCCACCACGAGTAAGAAGAACCGGCTGTACGAACATCAGCCATGGCTGCGCTGACAACAACGACTCCATGTCCAATGGCTCCGAGAACACGATGCGATGTGTTTTTCAACGACTTGCGTGTGAGAGCATGATATACAGAGATTGCACCGAGAATGTGCTTACTCTTCATCATCTCATACAAACCAGGTCCAGTAATACCCGGGATAACAGCACATGTATAATCAACCATGTCAAAGCCCGGCTTATTCTAGGCCACAGGAGCTTGCCATTTGATATCACGGACCATGCTACGATATTCTTTGATTAGGTTATAGGGAGCGCGCTGTTTGGCAAAACTTGTTAGTCAAACTTTTGAAACCCTCTCATTTCCAAGATAACTTACAGCAAGAAGTGCGAGCTTCCAAGGTTTGAGATAATCCTCGTTACACATGGGGCGCTTGCCATCTGGAGTAGCAAACTCCACCGTGAGACCGCTGTCACGAAGCTTCACCCACAGGGTAACCACATCTAAAACACGTTAGTATTGGTCATAAATACACATACACACATTTTCCAAGTTACTCACCGACGGCATTGCTTCCAGTCCGGCCAAGAATAATTAAAGCCCGGCAGTCGGTCAGAACATCCACCCCACTGACAAACATGGCGCCCATGGCATCACTGGTGGCTGCCGTATCATGGGACGCAGCTGTATCCTGTGTATTGGTGGTGCAGAACGAACCATCACGCTCAGCCTTACCCTTCCCTTTGTCCAGGGAAGGGATCACGGGAACTTTGTACAACGACGAAGGCCCGGCATCGGGGTCATGCATACGGCTTTGTTGCGGAGTGACAGGTTGCGCAACCTGTGCGGCCTGCATCTGCATCATCAACTGAGGATTCATCATGTACTGCTGCGGCATAGACTGGCCATCCATCATCTGCGGCATCATCATGTGAGGGGGCATCATTTGTGCAGCCGTTTGCGGGTGAAGCATGTTGTTGGTATCAGCAGCAGGTGTAGAAGGTTTGGACGGCGTCCCAGGAGTCCGCTTCACGTTGAAACGAGTAGGGTCACCCTCATCAGGAGTGATATGGTGAACAGCAGGAGCACTGTCCATCACACGGCGATGGTACCAATACAAAGGCGTACGAATACCATTTCTAGACAAACCTCGACCACTATCCTTGGCAATATGTTCCAAGGACTCTTTGTCAAAGAACTCGCCCATCCCGGACACATTCATGGCCGGAATTGACGGCGGCGGTGTAGGTTCATCGCGGGCTTGTTTGGAGAAGGGATGTAGGTTCGGCAGGGTCAGGGACGGAACCGGAGGACAAGAGGAAGTCATTTCGGCGGTGACAAACGAGGACAAACTGACGGATATGTTGTGGATATGTGATGCAAGGTTGCGAACTGAAAACAGAAAAGACAAACAAGTGTCTATATGAATAATGTGTGTTGCTAACGCAAGAGAAAAAGCTGAGCAGTATTTTACTGAGCAGTATATCGATGATGGATTGGCGGGCAACGGCCTCGTCAAGAAGGACACAACTGGAGATGGAGATGCTTGCCGATGGCTTCGTGATGCGAGAGAGAAGATTACAACACAAGATTGGTACATGAACAAAACAAAGTAGCCATGCTGGTTTCACTAGAATGAGGCAAGACCAACATAGTTTCGACCGAGAGTAGATAGTGCGAATTTGGAGAGAAGTCACCAGACTTGCGGTAGAGATAGACACTGTACAGGAGCATAAGGGACATTTCTATATTCGTGATTACTTCTATACTATAGCATCAACCAAAACATGCAGTTACCGACCGCGACTCTTTTCCTTCCATCCACCCTTCTCAAACAACCAAATTGCCTCAACAGCATACGCATGCGCACCCCGATGCCCCGAAGACTTTGTAGCAGCATCAGTCAACGACTCAATAACCCGCCCTTCCTTGATAGCATGCCAAATACCCATAGCAATATCATCCTCAATTGTAGTACCCCAATCTCCATGACCCAGACGATAAAGAATCCGGCCTAGCGTTTGGTAGGCAATACACCGCTGAGCTGGAACCGCACTACGCGCATAGATAGCCAACTCCTCGATCGTGTAACCAGCTGCTTCCGGTGCCAAGCCATGGTGATGTAACCCCTTTGACACTGGGATTTGCCGACTCAAAGTAGGCGGCAACAGCTTTCCTCTGAAGTCGAATCTGAGGGCAGCCGTTGAAATCGTGTTTTGGCCGGGATGATATGGTGATTCCCGATCAGCAATTGAGCCCTCGGTAGGCAACGGCGCCATCCACGCCAGTTTGGACGGATCTGACGGTGTCTCGGGGAAGTACTTCTGCCTCATAGTCTCCAAGAAATCGGGATCATTAGGGTCCAGATCAGGGACATGTGGGACCGGGAAATGGGGCTTGCTTGGCACATCAGACATGGCCAAGAGATCATCAGGTGGGTTAGCAGGTGCCTGGTCTTCATCGAATGGAATCGACGGGTCAAGGTTCTTGGCGAGTGGCTTCTTGGCCGTTTGGTCATGGTCATGCGAGCAGTTGCCATGTGTGTGAGTCTTAACGACCGGCTCGACTTTAGGCTTCTCAACATCCTCAACCTCAATTGACGGTGCCGGTGGCATCTTCTTCTTCTCAGTCGCAGTTGACTCTACCCCTGGGGCACCGGTCTGCGTTATAGAACCAGCGCCAATAGCAAATGGATCAGGCCCATTCGACTCATCAAGGTTCGCTCTCATCATCAACTTATGCAAGACATCCCCATTCAACCCCTCTAAAAGTTCCCTTCTAGCCTCTGCAATCTCCTCCGGCGACATATTCGCAATGCGTTGTTCATTCTCCTTGTTAATACGTTCGCGTTCCGTCTGTTCAAAGGTTTTTTCCCGCTTAGGCGGTTCTGGTCCAAATCGGACTTGCTTTCCCTCGCCGTTTTCCGCTTTTTCAGAGGTCGGTGCCGTCTCTTCTGGTAGTACACCACCGTTGGCCTTGGCTAATTGTTGGTTTTGCTTGAATTTGGAAACACGGAAACGGCGCTTGGGGGCGGGGAATCCGTTATTGGGGATGTCGAAGGCCTCTGGGGTTGAAGGCATGGGCGCCGGCTTGGCGGCTTTGCGCTCTATGATATCGTTTACATGGAGACTCGCCATGATGCAATAGTGTCCCTGTGAGATATGTTTAGATAATAAGACAAAGATGAGATGAATTTGAACAAGAATTAGAAGTTCTGATATCAAAATGTAAGTTGCATGTGATTATATCATTGAGGATCTAGCAGTTCTAGAAATTTGGCCCCACTTTTGTAAGCGGTGACGTCTGTCTATGATTATGTAATGCACATAGTGCGTAGCACACATGACATGGAAATGAGATGATGAATTAATGGAGAAGGTGCATTTTTGTGAACTTTTTACTTCATTGTGAATTATAGTAGGTATATCCTAATACTGTTGTTCCAAACTAAACAAGGAAATACTGTGATCTTTCCTCAAGCACTTAAAACTCAAGTGCGAAAACCAAACAAACAAGCAGACATGGATCGGTTCTGTTACCCACTAAAAATATGCATCACCCTCTTAAAACATGTCGTCATCAACGTCGATGCTCTCAAGATACCTATCCATGGCATGACTGTAGAAGTAAGCATGGGTCTCGTTCTCCTCCGTTGGCGCCGCGCTATCCATTTCCTCAAGTATGACACTGTCCAACCCCGCATCGGAAAAAGCATCCACTTCTGGCTGGTGATCCATGCCAAATCCGCCATCGTACTCCCAGATGTCAGGAATGAATGTCTCTTCAAATGATTGTGGACGAGGACAGTTAACGTAAGTCTCAGGGTCATTCAACATCTCCTCGTCGTCAAAGTTGACGTCAAAGTTGAGGTCAACATCACGCTTTCTGCGACTACTTGAACCCCTGGCCTCATCACCATCGATTTCTGATGGCGCATATAATGATCCGTGGTAGTCGAGTGATGGAATAGGAATCCCTTGGGTAGAAGTAGGAAGTGAATCGCACTCGGTGTCATCAACTTCAATATCGGATAGTGAGGCTAGACCGAGATGTGAGTGTCCTTCGCGGCCGCTAGCCAACTCCTCAAGATCGCCATTTAAGTCATCCCAAGGCTCATTTTCGAAGTCCTTAGGGCCCTCAGATGGAACCTTGGAGCTTAAAGCCTTGGCAATCTCTCTCGGGCTGGGAATGCGAGTTTGCGATTGCAAGACTGCCCAGACTTTCTTTGGCAGTGCGGTGCCCAGTGTGCTGTTTTCACTGTCCAAAAGGCCCCGCATGCTGTTTTTCAAGCTCTGGGAGCCCGCAGTCGCAAAGTACGAAGTTACGTCCAACAGAACGTGCATGCTCTCGGCGCTGCTTACTACTTTCTACATCACACAACAGGTTAACATGCAAGTCTAGATAAACAATCGGGGGCTAATACGGCTGGCACCCGACAGGCAATATGTGGCAGACAAGACATGGGCCATGCAAGCACAGCAGGAAAGTGCAAAAACGGTACTGGGGTAATACACACCTTAATGTAGAGCAAGTTGAAGGCGCCAGGTAGAAGGCTCACCAGTGGAACAGTCTTGGTTGCGTGGTGTAAAACACTTAATCCAGAGGCGAACGGCAGTCGGTTTATAAACAAAACTCGGATGCCCGCAATAACGAGTGGGATAAGATCCCATGTACCGATGATAAGGCGCGAGTTTGTGGTTGGCTGTACAGAGCGGGGATAACAACGGGAGTTTTTGGTCTGTTGGATCGATTTATGTAGGTTGGATGCACCACTTGGGGGTGCCTTGTATTTGGGTGGGATGAGTGTTTGTGAGAAACAACTGAAGGGTAACAAGCTTGTGTCGTTAAAATTCGAACTTTGCTCGTTAGTATTACTGGAAGTTGAACTGCTGTTGCCAGTGTTCAAAGTATCCTGTGAAAAAGGATGAGGATGATGTTGTAAGTGGAGATCGGTATCCTGGCCAGTTGACGTTGAATGTGGAGAACAAAGTGGATTCTCGGGTGATTGAAGAGTCGGTCTAGACGAATCCGTAGAAAGATTGAAGCAAATATGTAAAGATGCAACAGATGCACTATGAACAAGTTGAGGACAAACTTGGGAAGCAGAGATATCCGAGGAATATATAGAAAACCGAAATACAGCGGGCGTTCCTGCAGACTGATAAGAAGAAAGAGCGGATGGGCAGGCCTTTAACTGGATTCCGAGATCGCACCATAGCTATGACGATTGATGTTAGTAAGGATAGCCAGGTTCTTTGGTGGCTGACTTGGCAGGCTAATGGGTCTTCTGGGGTAGAACACCCTTCCCTTTGTTGTAGAGGTCATTGAGACATGCCCCTGGCCCATGGATTCATTGACCCAATGACACACACACCCCTTCCTCGCTCGCCGTTCTGAGTCACTGAGTTGACCTTTAATTTTGCATTCCAGGGAGGCAGACACCCGTTTGGACTATTAATGGACTCGTCAAAACAAGTCTATACTAATGCAAAACCTGATGCAAGACTTGGTGGTTATGACGCATAGATAGACCATAAATATGGTTCTGTAGATCATCAGAATGGCCTATACATTTACGAATCTCCACGTTTACTGTGTAGAATCATCGCTTGATGCTAGAGAAGGATGAAGTCGACAGGGACTCAGATAACTTGCGGGAATAAAGAGGGCGGTTATGCAGGCAGGCCGACTGATACTGTAACATCAAGCAGTCACGGGCGATCTATGGACAACGCAACTTACCGGAATCATCTCGACTGCTGCGGTGATCTCAGAGTACCCTTGCTGCCAGCCAGTATATGGCTTATCATCCACCAGGATAGTGATATCTAGGAAGCAAGGGCCCGTGCGTGATACCCAGAGTCGTCCTGAGGAGACGAGATCCTGCAGCTGGAGAAAGTTGTGAATTGCCACTTCATCGTTGGTGGAGGTCAGAGTGATTGACGGATGTACTTGTAATGGTTTTGCTCGTAGACGCGGGGGTCTGTTGATGCAATAATTTGGCAGCTCGACCGTGGAGAAATGCATGACCGCGTGACCCGTCGAACTTGGGGCCAAGCAAGACGTCAAACAGAGCCAAATTGTGTATGGTCCGTCTCCAACTCCAAATCTGGTTGTATATTTTTGGCAGATTTCTCGCCGCCGTGGTTGACTTCTGATACACAAGAGTCTCGAAAGAAGTGTGGTATGTACGTTTTAGCTACACTTCTATAAATTTGTCGTGGACAAAGGATATCCGGTAGTGCCGGAGTGGGTGTGGATGAAAAATGCACGCCTTTGTTGCTATAATCTTTGACAGGACTTGACGGGTGACAAGGCGACAAAGGCTACCCACAAAGACGGTGTCTCATGGAACACTGATGGAAAAAACAAGCTCTATCCACGAAATTCGAGACCGAGAACGGACTCGACTGCGATAAAGATTGCACGGCGATGTCGATGGTGGTGTGGTTGCTGCAGGCCGCTTCGATGATTGTTGTTTGTATGATGGATAACAAGCTGCAAACCTCGCCGTCCAAAACTACTGCAGGTGGTGCAAATGAACATGCAGTACTAACGCACATTCAAATCCCACGACAGATTTGGCAATATCCGTCTTCAGTAGTTTCCAGTCAAATTTCTTTCCAATCCGCGAAACAAGATTCTGCAAGCACACGGCGTCTAAACTTGGTAGTTGTGGCGGGGATTTCAAACGGGGCTCACTCTGTGTTAAGTGGCCACTTACTGTGAGAACGTGTACAGCATGTGCATGCATGGGTAGTCGTATCTCAAAACGACGCCCTTGTGTTCTCTCACCGTTTGTTGTATCTCAAGCCATGGGCACGCATTTGTATGTACATGAACTACTGCGATGTGAGAAGACTAAGGGGCGATGGCGTGCATACATGGAAACAACTCAATATTAGATAACGTCTTAGCGTTGCTGTCTAATAGCAGAATGAAGTTATACGTAGGCAGATGTATGCGCATATACATATGACTGCAAATGTCGTCATATAACTCTCAATTGCGCAGAATCTGCCTAACCGGGGCGCCAGTTTCCAACATGTAAGAGAGCAATGACCCGCAGTCTTTTTCCTATTCTGGACCGATTCTTCCCAAAAGAACAAAGTTGTGGAGAACGACTAAGTGCTTTCGTGCATTGTGAAATACTGCTTCTTTGTCAGCAGTTTGCACTTGGTCCCAGACGAATTAACCCTCGATGTAGACCAAAAACGGCTTGTCTGCTGGTTCTTGATTAGGGTTGCCCCACCTTTGAGTCATTCTAATGCAGCGAATTCAAAGTGGTGCAGTGAGACAATGACGTCCATTATTTTGGATTTTTGAAGGTAATTGCAAACCATCAATCTATCATTTTAGTCTCTGATACATATTCACAGAGCATCTCAAAATATCACATCGGATTCACATACTATCGCGACAAAGAGCTTCTATCAAGTTACAACATCCAATTCGCATTCAGACTTTCTCAATCTACCGAAAGCAGCTTCTTCAACTTCAATATCCCATATTCTCCTCATTCGCATTATCCAGGATCGAGAAAATGTCGAGCAAAGGAAAGAATTCCGGGAAGGGCAAGAAGGGTAAGGGCGAGACCAAAGGCGAAGATATTCTCCAGGCTGTTGTAAGTTCTATGCAATTTACCCCGCCATTTTGACGTACGCTGACATCATTGCTCACTCTAGATCCTGGCAGACTCTTTCCAGAGCCGTTTCAAGCCATTGACGCTCGACCGCCCTCGGGTAAGTGGTGATCAAGTAAAAACTAACCTGCCTTTACTGACAGAAGTTGGTAGTGTCTTCTTCCGCTCGCCAATGTTCCCCTGATCGAGTACACTTTGGAGTTTTTGGCGATGAACTTTGTCCAAGAAGTCTACATTTACTGCGGTAACCACGTTGATCAAGTAGAGGACTATATTGCCAAGTCTCGCTGGGCGAACCAGTCCGTCACATCACCATTCACGAATATTACCTTTGTGCCATTCCCTGATGCGCGGTCAACAGGTGACATTCTTCGCGATCTCGACAAGCGCGGTTTCATCGATACCGACTTCATCCTCGTCCACGGCGATGTAGTCTCCAACTTCTCCCTCGACTCGGTCTTGGCCGCCCACAAGGCTCGCCGTGTCGAAAACTCGGATAACATCATGACCATCGTGCTTCGTGAGGCCGGCCCTACGAAGCACCGCACCCAATCACCAGCTATTACACCAATCTTCACAGTGGATTCCAAGACTGGAAGATGTTTGACATATGACGAGATGACCTGCAATGATGAGGAGCATGTAATTCTCATGGACAATGAGCTTCTTGACGACCTTTCCACCGACTACGAGGTTCGCGCTGATCTCATCGACCCTGAAATCGATATCTGCACCCCAGACGTCCTTGCCTTGTGGAGCGAATCTTTCGACTACGAGCTTCCACGCAAGCACTTCCTTCAAGGTGTTCTGAAGGACTACGAATTGAACGGAAAGGCCATCTACACCACAATCCTCAAAGACGGATATGCTGCCCGGGCTCGGAACCTACCCATGTACAACGCCATCAGCGCCGACATCATGGGCAGATGGACCTTCCCATTCGTCCCCGACTGCAACATCTTCCCAGGACAAAAGTACGAGGTCGATTTCCGCAGCGCCAACGTTGTCCAGTGTGGCCGCCAAGGTGCCCAAATCAACGCCACCTCCAAAGTCACCAGATCCGTCATTGCCGATAACACCACTGTCGGACCTGACGCCACTGTCACTAGTTCCATCATCGGTCGCGATTGCGTTATCGGTAAGGGTGCAGTCGTTGAGAACAGTCACATTTGGGATGGCAGTATCATTGAGGATGGTGCTGTTGTTATCCGGTCGATAGTTGCCGGAGGGGGTGCCAAGGTTGGCACTGCATGCACAGTCAACGAGGGCTCTGTAGTATCCTTCGGGGCTATCATCGGACCTAACTCTGTCGTGCCACAAGATACCCGTATTGCCCTCGAGAAGTACTGCGACTCGGCCATCTCTTCCGACGAGATCGTCGGCACCAAGTCCAACGCTGCAGTATACGAGGATCCCGAGGAAGAAGACCTCGACTCAAGCGACCCAGCTCTCCTCCTCAAGACCCTCGTGTACCGCCCCCGCGCTCTATCCATCCAATCCATCTCAACCATCCACTCTCACGACGACTCCACCGAAAGCGAGTTCTCCCGCCCCGGCGGCGAATTACACCGGTCCGACTCCTTCACCAGTGACTTCTCCGACAACGGAGACAGCGGTTTCCACGGTGACGCCGTCCAAGGTCTTCTCGACACCCTCCATGGCGAAAGTGACTTTGACGCTGCCAAGCTTGAATTCATGGGTCTGCGCTTATCACAGAATGCTTCTGACATTTCTGTCCGCAAAGCCATTGCCACCGCCTACGTCCTTCGGGCCACCGAGTTCATGGACGAGGAATCCCTCGATAGCAAAAAGGCCGTTCAAAAGGTCCTTTCATCCCGACCTGGTGCCCTGCGCTTCATCGCTGATGTTGGTATTGCCGGGTCCACTATGGCTGACCAACGTGGTTTCATCTCCGCTTTGCAAAAGGCAACTGCCAGTTTGAAGACATTGGATGATGATAAGGCGGGTAGTATTCTTTCGTCTTTCATTAACCAACTCTATGACTTGGACGTTCTTGAGGAGGACTCTATCTTGGCTTGGTGGAATGACGAGGAAAGTGAGGCTGAGGAGATTAAGGGTGTTCGTGAAAAGTGTAGAGTGTTTGTCGACTGGCTTCAAGAGGCCGAAGAGGAAGAATCTGATGAAGAGAGTTCTGAAGAAGAGGAGTCTGAAGAGGAGAGTGACGACGAGTAAAAGCGGTACCGTAGGTCATGGCAAAACGCTACAAAAGTTGGAGTTTTGGTTACACATAGAGCATCATTGTTTATTTCAAAAGCACAGTTAATGATACGTTCCATAACGATTTTTGAAAGTGTATATTGCATGTCTAAAAGGGTCAATCTGCAAACAGCAGATGAAGATCAATGGTACATGTATCAATTTGTAGATGTACATCCATTGTATAACATAACTCTATACAAACCAGACAGTAATCAAAAGTCTCATCATAGCTACAATCTACGATGCAGCGATACCAAAAAAAAGAGAAAAAAAACTTTAAAACCAAAAAGGCAATCCAAAGAAACCGATAGTGTTAAACAATCCGAAAACGCCGTAATAACCCGAAATTTAGAAAACATGAATCTAAAACAAAGAAGTCATATCAAGCCATGAACGAGGAGGTGGGTCCGTAGATCCGTGGCCGTTTGTCTGGTCTATCATCAAGCAGCTCCGACTGCACACGGACGTTATTCGCAAGCTGTCTTTGGCGTAACTGTTGTTGCCGTATTTTTTGCTTATTGTAAATGGCAGTGTACTCTTGACGGATAGACTGGTTCATTTGCTGAAAGTTTGGGTCGGCGTTTGGATCTGGATGACCTTGAGCTGGCGCCCATGGCATGTTGGGTGGTGGTGTGTCAAGGTCGACGTTCAAGTTAGAGTGCTGGCGAGAAATAGTGTTGGACCGAGAACCCGATTGATTAGCCATGGTCGTTTGTGGCGTGGAACCTGGGTGAGAACCAGATGTCGTAAAGCCATTCTGAGAGACGAGTTCACCTGGCCGGGCCATACTAGGTGTAGGCGGAGCATGGGTGTTGTTCTGGCTGGTGATACTGCTGCCGGCAATACCGTTGGAAACAGGAACTGCGGCTGTAGGCCCACGAGGAGGAGCAGCCGGTGGCGTGTCCGTTGTATTTTCGGACTCAGGCGATGGCAGATGCTTCTTGAGAATTTTAAGCATACCATTGTAGGTAAATGGCTTAGCCAAGACATCGGTCATCCCATGAGCGTAGTAATGCCGCAAGTCATTCTCCGAGAAGTTAGATGTAACTGCAACAATGGGGATATTGGGGAGGTGTTCTCTAATGCAGGCTGTCGCAGACACACCGTCCATTCTAGGCATGATGATATCCATGAATACCAAGTCATACTTGATCTTCCCTTGGTTCAACCCTGTAACAGCCTGAAGCCCGTCCTCCGCAATTTCAACATTACAGCCAAGTTTTTCCAGAATCTTGGCACCAATACGTGTAGAGATCTTGTCATCATCTACAAGATAGATATTCGGACCACGTCTTGCTTCATCATCTTCGGGTTGTTGTGGTGATGAAGCCTCTTGAGCACTTTGAACTGATTGTTGGGGAGTCTGGGTAGACGGCGTCACAGTTGGCTTCACTTCAACCTGAGTGTTGGAGCTGGTATCCATGTTTCCGTTCATTTGCTGGTCCATATTTTGAGTGAGGTGAATGCCAACAGACATATTTTGTTGCATTTGTCCCATGTTCATGTTGGAATTGTGGTTGCCGTTAGGTTGAACGATTTGGTGAAGGTTCTGGTTTCCCGAATGGTTCATGTGATGTCCGACGTTGAGATTCACATTCACGTTGGCGTTCGCTGGTTGGGTAGAGTTCTGGCTGGGATTGTGAGTTAGGCTTTGGCTGACACTTTGGCTCATGTTAGAAGCCATGGTAGGTGTGACACTCTGAACAACCTGCCCGACAGCTTGGCCCATGTTGTTGTTCATACCCATATTAGCGTTGTTGGCGATATGTTGTGATGGTTCATAGTTGCCGTTTCCATGAACAATCGGCTGCGTCATGGCCATTTGGTTTGTGGAAAACTGATATCCCAGCGTCTTCATCTGCTCGGATGCAAATGGGTCCATTTCGGCGCCTTCACCGGCGGGAAATAGCCCATACCTAGCCACCTCTATTGACTGCTGAACCATAGGTACCACCGGGTGGTTGTTGGTCGCATACATGTTGGGCATTTGCTCGTTATTGCCAGGAGAGAATAAAGGCTCACGTTTTTCGAACTCGGGGATACTGAGCCCCAGTTCCTGACGAATGCGGCGCAAATCCGTTTCTTCCTGGATGGAATTTATTCCTGGCAAAGACTTGCAACGAGCCTCAATGAAACCGAATAGCTCTAGCGTAACCGTCCGCTGGAACATGGCATTCTTTTGTAATTCGGCGACTTGATGTTGCATCGCGCGGTTTGAATCCATCAGGGCACCCATTTGTGCGTTCAACGAGTTGACCTGTTGTTGTGCAGAGGACAGAGCGTCTGCGATCATTCCCATTTGATTCTGGGCAGCAACAATAGTGTCGTCCGAAGCAGTCGCTTTTCTGACTGCTGGAGCCTTGCGTCTGATATCATCGAGGTTCTCCTTCCCATCTTGTGTAAACCGCGGGTGGTGAAATTCCCAAGTCTAGGTAGTTTGGGTTAGTATTCTGTTTGCTCATTGAAAGGTTTATGGTAACAATACATTTTGGCCATAGGCGTTCTGACCTGACTCTTCTCCTCTGCGAACTTTATGAAAGTCATATTTGTTCAATTGTCGTACAAAACTGCTGAAGTTGCTGTGTTTAAAGTGTTTCGGTAAAACTTCTTTGGTGAAGCGATCGCTCTGTGTCTGGTGTTAGCATCTCAAAAGTAACAACTGTCATGAAAGTGCCGACAAACCTCTATGACAACAAATGTATCTCCTGTAACTCCCCAACGAACAATGGAGAAGTTTTCGGGATCCTTCAACATACTACAGACAATTGTTAGTTTTACCGGTTGCTTAAAATGTGAGCAGTGAAACCGGCATGTATCCGTGAGCACGGCCCACGATGAAGTAATCATACTTGTATAGTTTCCGGACCTTAACACAGGCGTTAGTAAGAACAAATACCGTCATATACGCATATGAAAACGCGAATGTCGCAAACTTACAAAGTCACTGGAATTGTTACCAGCGCTGCCATTGCTGGCAGCATTGTTTTCGGGCATAACGTTGGATTTGAAGAATAACGCGATCGAGAGATTCAAGTAATAATGGCTTGACGGCAAGCTAGGCAAAATGCGACAGGCAAAGCGGAAATTCAAGGTGGGGGGTTAAACTCAAAAGGCGTTTTTCGAGGATAAGATTTAAGAATCGACCACATGTACTGCTATACACATAATATAGAAACCAGAAGTAGTGCGATTGGGCGCATTCAAAGGCGAATTTGTCGTGTATAAATAGTGAGAGACTAATACTTAAGGCGAGAAAGCAAAAAGTGTCAAACTATTGGAGTCGAGGCTGAAGGTTTGCGGTTACCGGCAAGTTTTCGTATGTCTCACGTGCGCAAAACTGTATTTGTCGCAGTGTTCTTGAGTCAATCGAATGAACAATGAAGTTGTCGAGGGCGCTCAATATGCATCTAATGTTGAGATGTAGGGTCGCGATGTCGATGCAGTCTGTATAGGAGACAATCTAAAATGGAGTTTTCGTGGCTGCCATGCAAGCCTAGCGGCAGAAATGACGGAAAGAAAGAAGACAACTGGACTGGCGCAAACGTGCCGACGAAGCAATAAAAAAGAAGACAAGGCAATGTGGATGTGATAAAGATCTACACACGCATTAAGCCGCCGAGGTCGAAGGGGAGGGGCGACACTAGCAGATGGCGCAATGATGCTCTTCCCTTGTTGTAGATGGCAGAAGCAATAGCGATATTTTGTTTTAATGGCGGGAGCTCGGGCTATAAACTGCCCAACTCAATTTGTAGACGCACAGAAAATGCGACGATGAAAAAAAAGAACGAAAAAAGAGAGGTGAAATAGTGGCTTCGCGATGCGCTCAAGATTATGGTGATGAAATAATTTGAAGAAGGGAAAATATTGATGGCAAGTGTAGGACAAGGGAAGAAATAGACTATGTATGTGAATGATCCCAGATTCAAGCTAGCCTATAACTTGTGTCTTCGAAATCGTTGATTGACCAACCTTAGTGGAGTATCTGCTTAATTCCAACTTGAATCCACAAGGAAGGGGCGTGTCTAGTAGAGTTCATACGTTAAGCCTGGCGTGGCAAATGCGGTAATCGATAGCTGGTCAAGCTGATATATAAAAATGAAGGAGTCGCCTTTAGATCTTTCAATGGATCTAGCTTTCTGAACAAAAGTATCAATTGATCACGTTTGATTCAAGATATCATTTCAAGTTATTTGCGGACCTTTGAAGTCTTTCTACAATAACAAGTATGCCCTTCAAAGACCTCTTAGTTTCCGCCACAACTAATAGTAACTAAACTACATCCAAGAAAGGCGCTTTCCAATGAAGTCTAATAGACAAATTAGAAGAATGTCAAAAGTCTATTGACAACTGCACGCCCCTCTAGAATTCACGAACTCACTCCCCACAAAGTTTGGCACTGGCAGCAACGACTCCTTACGAGGGAGAAAAAAGGGAGATAACAACCACTCAACATGTTGGTGCACAGCTTATACCGTCACAGCGGCAAACTCTTCCGTCTATCCAAGTTTATCCAATGCTGCTGTCGCGCCAAAATAACAAGCCTGCTTCTACCCAAAGACAAGCCAAGTTGTCAAAGGTCATGACGCTGCCCGTCGATCAGCTCCTGCGGCGCCCGGGATCCACCCCGTGTTATAGCGCTCAATAGGATTTGTTTCCTGCGGACTGGCAAGCACCTGTTTCATGTCGACGCTTTAGGAGGTGAATTGCACACTGGGAAGGGGCTTCAATGAACTTTAGGTCGACATTTGTCTAGGACCCTTCGTTAGTAACCCTGCATCACCACTCAAAATACCAAGATTGTACTTTTGGGGGCCCAAGAAATGGAATACCGAAAGTGTTGGATATGTTTGAGGCACCCTAGCGACAGAAGCTTTATAGATCGGTGGCGAACTACACATGGGAGGAAATATAAAGTTCATAGCTTATCAAAAACCGCGAACTGGACAAACGCTATAATCGATGTTAAGTTCTTTGCTTGGTTGTACAACTAAATCAGTTCGTCCATCCCCTCATTCTCGAAGCCAAAATATTCGGTGGCCGGAATCATGCCGGAATTTGGCAATTGATATGTGTGCCGCTTGGCCGATGAACATTCCCCCTTAGCCGCGCAGACAACGCATATGAATTTCGGATTACTACCAACCATCTCCGTTGCTCCACAGGTTTGTGGGGTCTACTTTTTTCTCCCCTTTGTTACTGGTGTAATCATTCACTCTCTGTATCTCCCTTTTCTAATGGTCACCCCGTACGGCCAGCTCCGCAACGAGGATACCGTTCCCGCCGGTCACTGTATGTAACCTACATAGCCTCTCTAGGTCGTGCATAACCTCCCTGCTTTAGCCCCGCTCGGGAAAGTGATCGACAGATATAAAAGCTAGACTATGACATTCAAAGGGTCATCTTTCCTTCAACAAAGAGAATGTTACGTACAGACGTACGACTTTAAACATTGACCGTTGACCTCTAGTTACATCCGATATCACCTACACCGGAATACTCATGTCTATCTAGGTATTTTCACATATACAAGTGTACCTACATGTCTCTCTTGTTATTAAGTCAAATATGAAGTTCGTCGCTTATTGGTTCCATCTCAGATGACTGTCGAACCGTTGTTACATTGATCTTGGTGGTGGTTGTCGTCCAGGTCACTGACATCCTCTTCCAATGCCACAAGTACAAAGTACCATCATGAAACACAGAACTCCACCACCAATAAAAGTACCCAGTACTTCAATGCGATCCGTCACATACCACATGCAGCAACTTGCAGTAACGGGGTTACAAAATGGCAGCAACTCCACTTTTGAGTGGCGAGATATGGAGAAGGCAAGGCACAGAGTCACGTCATAGGATGAAGGAAAACTGGGTAGAAACCATGAGGCTTCGATATCTAGCTCCTGGGTCTGCTTCTTCAGTGCTGACAGGGTGGCGGCCTACCGCATAAATTTGCCACCGCACGCATCCTCTATGGTGCCTGCTGCTTTGATAGGGGGCGTGAATGAATGAGTACGAGCAAAATCTTGGAAGGAGGAGATGCGGGGTCGTGTTAGCTTCGCGGTTAACATGTAGGCTCACCTAAGTAACACGACATATAACGGTCGCATCGGGAAATCGGATGCGTAGAAGTGGTTTAAAGACTTGTGCATGATGTGATGACTACTTGAGGATTGCGTATTTTACTTTTGGGCCCAGACATGTGTGCGTCAATAACTAGGGTTCGTATTCAAACTTGTAAGTTCTACCGCGGATATCTTTGTATCGGCCAATTGATCCCAGCCTCATGACTCGAAAAAAGTTACATATAGACCTGTGAAGCCTCGTCTTTCCTTTCGGAATGTTTACTACTCTATGATGTTCCAAAAGTGTCTATACATTTTGTTCTCCGTCGTCACACATCAATATCCTCCGACAATACCAACCGGACTATTGAATGACGTCAAATGCATGTCGACTCGCCCACGTTCCACAAGTTACCAACTCGACATGTATGTATGTGTTCAAATTTTAGTCCAATCATTTGCGGCTCTTACCATAGCTCTACAAAACGGTCTAGACTCTACTATTCCCTGTGTTGATTCATGAATAAACTTACATAGAAACCATGTCCATCCCGCCACCGCCCGGATTCTTTCCGCCGCCGTGCCCCCCACATATCTCCATATCGGGACAAACTTCCACATAAATCCCACTCGGCTCGATCCGGTTACCACGGCCATCGCCCTTGATCATATCTTCTGATCTCGTGTCGCCGTTTCCCCATGCAGACCTGTCAAAATCGTCCTCTTGGCCTATTAAGCTCAAGCGCTGAAGAGACCATGCGCTTTTAGACTGTTCTGGGCCATGGTGGATTGCGTCCTTCTCATCACCATCGCAAGCACCGTGAAAATCGCCCGGTCTAGAACCATAAATGTCGGTTTGACCCTGTTATCTCGTTATTCTTGCCTTTTTTTTTCTCCTTCTTTTCTCCCGCTAAGGAAGCGGGACCTGTCAAACGCGGGTATGACTTAGACATGACGGAAATTCATCCGGGTTTAGTATTGCGACTGCTGTCTCGGGTGGTGGGGGACATTCCAACACAGCATCCGGGTTTGAGTTCAGCAAAGAATGTCGTATTTAAGGGACAATGCGCACGTAGCTGCCGAACCATATCTGTCTGACAAAACGTACATAAACAGCTTGCCCCGCCAGTTTGTGCAGACGGGTACGTTACAAACTCTGCCATCACCATTTGTTCCTGAACTCCGTACCCCTCTGTCACGATCCTTGCCAGTATCGGCCGGCCCAGACCGCCAGGAAAACGCCGAGGCGGGATCGATTTGTTTATCAGTTGCCGAATCTAGAGGGGGGTGCACTATACATATTAAACAACGGGATCTTCTATGTCCTGAAAAGAGTTGTACATATCGATTCCGGACTTGTGGTAAGCATTAATGGCGTGGTTCGACTGATATGTGTGGACCACAATGTTCGTATGTATGTAGTAGTCTCTGCAGATCATACATGGCCAGCGGAAGTGTAAAGCTCCATATAAATGTTGCATTGGAACCACATGATTCTCGCCGAAAAACTATATATCCTGTTTAGGTAAATCTTCTAGACTGAACTAGTGCACCTCAATATTTTACATGTGTGTAGTCAGTCTTGATCTAGCAGCGCAACTACCATGAAAGTATTACACCACAAGGGCTGCTAAGTATTACACACTTTTTATAATGTCGTCACTGGACGGAAACTGAATTATTCTGTCATATCAATTGTCTGACTATGACGTATACTAGCAACTTCAAACGAGAATATTTCTACTTTATGCATCCTCAAAGTTGTGTTACTATGATGATACTCAGTTGTCGGTTTGGTTGTGGTATGTTGTGTTATGTCAGATGTGCGGTATTTGAAAAGCATGTCTCATGTACACTCGGTCCGTAGAAAATATGACGTATAGTGGTCACATGCCAAAATCTGTAGGTACTACGTAACTTAAAAGTAAACCACTTAGACAAAAAACCAAGTACACCCGTCATCACTTTTCGTGCGCTACCCATAGGGTTGCTATAAGGGTTCTCACTGTCAGAGCCAGCCACAACGAGTTTAATTGATCGTGGCGTGTCGCGTTTAGCCGTGTTACCTGACCGCGTTTGTTTGGTTAACAGGGGAGCTGAACAATATCACAAAGCTTGGAGATTAAGTGTCGCTCCGGTCAACCCCGCGCTTATTGTTAAGACTATCAACCCCGCCCTACGGCCCAAATTTCATGCTTTATTTTAATTTACAAACATAGTAGAAATGGCCGCAGTTAAGGAAGAGCCCATGGACGATGTCGTTCTCAATGAACCACTCGAGGAGGAAGATTTGATGGGTAGCGATCTTGATATGGATGATGTGGTTGCAATTGAGTCCGGAGAAGCGTCACAGAACAACAAAAGTGAGCCTGCTTCACAAGTTAAACCACCCGTTGAAGACCAAGATGCATTGGATAAAGCTGGATTAGGGGGCATCAAGAAGGAAGACCTTTTCCCTGAAGATGAGGAAGACGAATATCTCAGCCAACCAGCTGCAGCCCCGGCCCCGCCATTGACGAGCAACTTGTAAGTAGCCATGTGACCTGGATTCATAGCAAGAGCTAACGAGTATGTATCATAGTGCCTCGGCCGAAGCAACTGATCCGTTCGTTATGCGCCTATTCTATGAACGTCTCTTCCCCTTCAAGACTCTCTACACCTGGCTCAACCATAGTCCGATTCCCAGCAACGACATGAAACACAGAGAAATTGCGATGACGCTTGTTGGATCTTCCGGAGACGAATTCTACCGCCGTTACCTGTCGTATAATTCTTGGGAGCACCTTAAGAAGGAAACGGTACTCCAGATCCCAACCCGTTTCGAAATCGGTCCCGTGTATACCACCAACCCCCGTGATCGCAAGTCACTGCCAAATATCTCAGTCTTCAAGCCAATAGCCAAGGAACTATGCTTTGATATTGATTTGACAGATTACGATGACATCCGTACGTGCTGTGACAAGGCCAATATTTGCCAAAAATGTTGGGCATTTATGACCATGTCAGTCAAGGTTTTGGACACAGCGTTGCGCGAGGACTTTGGTTTTAGACATATCATGTGGGTATACTCGGGTCGTCGTGGTATCCATTGCTGGGTTTGCGATAAAGATGCCCGCAACATGAATGATCACCAGAGAAAGGCTATTGCCGGGTACCTTGACCTTGTCCGTGGTGGTTCGCAATCCGGAAAGAAGATTAACGTCCGGAGGCCTTTACACCCCCATATTTCGCGGAGTTTGGACATTCTCAAATCCCATTTCCAGCATGACGTATTAGAAGCACAAGATCCACTACAGGATGACGAGAAGCAACAGTACATGCTGGGTCTTTTCCCAGATAAGACATTCCAGGAGAATTTGGGAGCTAAGTGGGAGAGTATGGGAGCTGGCTCTATGGAGAAGTGGACTGCTATTGACGCAGTAGCAAAGCGGGGTTCTGGAAAGTCTTTCGATGCCAAGGCCCTGAGAGAAGCCAAGCAGGATATTGTTCTCGAGTACACTTACCCCAGACTGGATATTGAAGTTTCAAAGAAACTCAACCATTTGCTAAAGAGTCCATTCGTCGTGCACCCTGGAACAGGCCGAGTCTGTGTGCCAGTTGATGTTACTCGTTTGGAGGAGTTCCGGCCACTGGAAGTCCCAACTGTTCAAAGCTTGTTGCAGCAATTAGACGACTGGAAGGGCGAAGAGGGTAAGGGAATTGCAGACTGGGAGAAGACGGATCTGAAGCCATATATTGAATGGTTCCGCACTTTTGTGTCGGGCCTCACTCGTGAAGAGACGAGAACTGTGAAACGGGAAAGAGATGATAATGCGATGGACTTTTAGAATATAGAGACTACATGATGATGTTGTATTACGATTTTTAGATTTCAACAAAGTGCTAATATTACATGAACTTTAATTTAAGCCTTACGTCAGCTTGCCATGTTCAAACTATGGCTCAGCAGGCGCCTCGTTTTTGGTGGAACTCGAAGACTCCTCTTTAGCCTGAGCCTCTTCGGCATCAGCGTTAGCTGCATCTTGAACGGCCTTCTTCTCATCCTCTTCGTCACCAGATTGCTCTTCATCTTCCCCATCAGCCTTCTCCTCGACCACGCCACCCTCCATTTCAGTGTCCTCACGTAATCTGCCGCCCTTTCTCTTGGGAATGACACTGAGGAAGGCCTGACCCCAATCACCTAGTTCTAGCCATTTGAGCATAATTTCAACTACTTGGTTGGTGGTCAAAACTTGTCTGCTTTGCATCACCATGTACTCTCCAATAGGTAACTTGGCAGTGCGGACTTTGCGTTCCCGTGCTATGTTGTAGCAGAGGCCCTTCTCGCGGTTCTTGTCTACGATTCCACCGATGATGTATGAAGTGCCCGGCTCTAGACGCTCGATGACGTAAGGTGAGTCTGAAGACAAGTAAACAATATCATCTGCATAGCCCGTTTCATCTTGGTCTTCTGGCACTGGCTCGTCTGATTCCACATGACGAGCTGGAGTTCCATCTGGGGGAGTCTGCAATGTCTCGATTACCTTGCCACCATTTGGCCCGGCCATAACCTCCTTCATTTGCTTTGCAGCCCCAACAAAGTCATCCTCAATAAAGGAAACATCCTTCCAATATTGGAATTGCTCAGCAAACACAGTTTCATACCGCTCCTTCATATATCCCTTCCACGAGCTTAAAACCAGGTGTGACCGGAACGCCGCCTTTTTATTCTCACTGTACGACCGGGTAATCTGACTCGACAGGGAAATCAACTCCTTCTCCGTCATATATTTCTCGAAATCGCAATCGATGATCAAGGAAACGGGTACCTTGATAGGGTTCTTGCGTGGCGGACGGAGCGTGGCGGGGTCAGCACCGGCGGCGATAGCCTCGGCATGAGCAGTTTTGCGGCGGGTTTTGCGCAACTTTGTCTTTTCGCGGCGGATACGCTTGCGTTCGGGGGCGGAAGCTTCCCAGGCTTGCTGGCGCTTGAGCTTTTTAAGTTGGTTTTTGGAAAGAGGGGCGCCGTCGGGGCCGGTGGGGGTTTCGGTGGAGGTGGAGGTGGAGGCGGGGGTAGCGTCGGAAACAGCGGGGACGGGGGCCGCAGCCGCGGGGGAGTCAGTCTGAGGTTCTGACATTATAAATATGTGATAATGGACAGTGATCGGATGAAACAATCCTTATTTCCTGCGTATGATGTCACCAACTACCTGCCATGTCTTTGCGCTGTCGCCATGAAATTTTGAAGGCGGTGAGGTTAATAGTGCGGCAGAATGGGCCAGGCGGTCTATGAAAGTAATCTTTCCTTTTTGGGACATCGCGCTGTAACGCGCACCTTTCCGGGCAACGACGCGGCAGGGTTGATGTGAGAACGAAGGAAAAAGCAAGTAAATATAGGAGCTTCCATAAGTAATTGATTAGTTCTCAACGAGGCTATTGCATTAGATAATACTCGTAAAAGTCTCACAAAAATTGGTTCATTACATTCCAAAGACATAGTATTCATACGGAACTCGTACTCTATAACATATTACTTCTCTTGCATATAAATCACTACCCACCATGTCGTCGAGGCCAGAGCTCAAGGTGAGACATCCAACGCTGTTTAGTACCCCACCATTAGATCATCATATTAACACCATCACAGGTCGACGATGAACACGGCTTCATAAAGTTCTTCAAATCTCTTCCCCCATCTGACGATGAATCTATCCGTATCTTTGACCGTAGTGACTACTACACAGCCCATGGAGAAGCCGCCGTCTTCATTGCCAAAACTGTATACAAATCCACCAGTGTCTTACGGCAGCTTGGCCGCGCCGATGACAGTGGCCTGCCATCAGTGACATTATCACAGACCGTCTTTAGACAGTTCCTGAGAGAGGCTTTGTTTAACTTGGGAAAGAGGATTGAGATTTGGGCGTCACCATCAGGTAGAATGAACTGGAAGATGGTGAAGCAGGCATCACCAGGAAATCTCCAAGACGTAGAGGATGAGATTCAGGGACAGTTTGAGTCAGCACCTATTTTGATGGCAATCAAGCTCTCTGTAAAGTCAGACGAGAGAACAGTGGGTGTCTGTTTTGCGGATGCCACCACCCGGGAATTGGGTGTTAGTGAGTTCATTGACAATGATCTCTTTTCAAACTTGGAATCTTTGATCATCCAGCTCGGTGTCAAAGAGTGCTTGATTCAGATGGAGAAAGCCGGATCGAAGGACCCCGAACTTAAGAAAATCCGCCAAATCATTGGTAATTGTGGTGCCACCATTTCGGAGAGGCCAGGTGCAGACTTTGGTGTAAAGGATATCGAACAAGATCTTTCTCGGCTTCTTAAAGATGAACGGTCGATATCTACTCTGCCACAAACAGACCTAAAGCTTGCTCTCGGATCTGCGGCTGCTCTTATTAAATACCTGGGTGTCATGCAAGATGTTGACAACTTTGGCCAGTTCAACCTTTACCAACATGATTTGGCCCACTTCATGAAGTTGGATGCTGCGGCCCTCAAGGCACTGAACCTTATGCCTGGCGCGCGTGATGGTGCGAAGACTATGAGCGTCTTTGGTCTTCTCAATCACTGCAAAACCACAGCTGGTAGTAGATTACTGTCTCAATGGCTCAAGCAACCTCTCATGAGCAAAGACAAGATTGAAGAACGTCAACAACTCGTCGAGGCATTCTTCAATGACACTGAGCTGCGCCAGACTATGCAGGAAGAGCATTTAAGAGCCGTCCCTGATATTTCTCGGTTGTCCAAGCGGTTCCAGAAGGGCAGAGCAAATCTTGAGGATGTCGTTCGTGCTTACCAAATTGTAATTCGTCTTCCTGGTTTTATTGGCACCTTGGAAGGTGTTATGGACGAAGATCACAAGGATCCTCTCGACATTGCATACACGAACTCCCTTCGCGAACTCTCCAACGGCCTTTCTAAACTTCAGGATCTAGTTGAAACCACCATTGACCTGGATGCTCTCGACAACCACGAGTTCATTATCAAGGCTGAGTTTGACGACAGACTCAAGGCCATTCGGCAAAACTTGGACAAGACTCGCCGCGAAATGAACACCGAGTTCCGCAAGGCCTCGGACGATCTTGGCCAGGAGCGCGAGAAGAAGATCTTCATGGAGAATCACAAGGTTCACGGCTGGTGTATGCGTTTGACACGTACTGAAGCCGGCTGTATCCGTAACAACAGCAAGTACCAAGAGTGTTCCACCCAGAAGAACGGTGTCTACTTTACTACCAAAAATCTGCAGCAATTGCGGAGAGAACACGACCAGTTGACCAAGACATACAACGACCAACAGAATGGCCTGGCTACGGAGGTTGTCAAGGTTGCTGCCTCTTACTGCCCGGTTTTGGAACGTCTTGGTTCCGTTCTCGCTCACATGGATGTTATTATTTCCTTGGCACACACCGCCGTTCACGCGCCAACAGCGTATGTTCGTCCTCGTATTCATGCTCCGGGAACTGGATCTACCAAGCTTCTTGAATCTAGACACCCATGTTTGGAGATGCAAGATGATGTCCAGTTCATCACCAATGACATCGAACTTACCCGCGACAAGTCTGCATTCCTGATCATCACCGGTCCAAACATGGGTGGTAAATCGACTTACATCAGACAAGTCGGTGTAATCACTCTAATGGCCCAAGTTGGCTCATTTGTCCCCTGTAGTGAAGCCGAGCTTAGCATCTGCGATTCGATTCTCGCTCGTGTCGGAGCTTCCGACTCCCAGCTAAAGGGTGTCTCAACCTTCATGGCCGAGATGTTAGAAACCGCCAACATTCTTAAGTCTGCCACTCGCGAGTCCCTCATCATCATTGACGAACTCGGTCGTGGTACATCTACATATGACGGATTCGGTCTCGCCTGGGCCATCTCCGAGCACATTGTCCGTGAGATTGGCTGCTTCGCCCTCTTTGCAACCCATTTCCACGAACTCACCGCTCTCGCAGACCAATACCCACAAGTTCGCAACCTGCACGTCACCGCACATATCTCTGATGATGACAGCTCGTCTGGTAATGCCAAGCGGGAGGTCACGTTGTTGTATAAGGTTGAAGAGGGTATCTGCGATCAGAGTTTCGGTATCCATGTTGCAGAGTTGGTTAGATTCCCCGACAAGGTTGTTCGTATGGCTAAGAGAAAGGCCGATGAACTTGAAGACTTCTCTGGGAAGATGTCCGATACCAAGATGGAGTATTCTGAGGAAGATGTACAGAAAGGAAGTGCACTGTTGAAGGGAGTCATGAAGAGATGGAAAGCTGAGACTGAAGGCAAGGGACTAGGCAAAGAGGAGATGGTTAGCCTTTTGAAAGAGATGGTCTTGGCGGAGACGGAGTTGGTCAACAACCCGTTCTTTGAGTCTATCAAGACTCTCTAGAGAAGATTTAGACGGAGAGTAACAATTTAGACACCACATTGGTAATTCACATTTAATATTTCAAGGAACACAAGGTCTAGTGATAGTTATGTATAAATGACTGTTCTCATTACTTCTGTTGATCTTAAATGTCTGTCTGCTAGTCAAACAACTGAAACTGCGGTACTGTGGAAACCAAATATTGTTCTGTACAACAGTATAATGCTGTTGTATGTGCGTTGAAGAAGACGAGAGCCATCTCAGTAGCCATTATAGATGGAACTGAGATTGGAATCGCTTCACCTGTCTGGGTCCAGGAATAAAGGCTCATGGGATATAGAGGAATCTGAGATTGCAATCATGGTTAGCAAATGCTTTCTCGAAGGATGAGCAGTTGTGAAAAAATGGAGTTGTTTTGTGTATAATCAGTAAAAAACGTAGATAGAGAAAAAGTGATAGAGCGTTTAATCAAAGAAATTCATAAACAGCCTCTGCTCATATCATCAGATACACTTGGGGTAGGGTGGGTAGTAGGATAAAAGTCATGACTTACCATGTGTAGGACATTTAATCCACGTCGGCGCGCACAGGGTCGACAATGATGCCGTACTTCTCCTTAAGGCGTTGACGTCTACGCTCTTCATAACCGGGCGGCTTGATGCCACGGCCTTCACCAATCTCTGCAATCGTCTCTTCAATTGGCTTACGACGGCCAGCCCGCATACGTTCCTTGCGTTCGAATTCCTCTTGTTCATTCCACTGCTTGAAACCGCCGATGCGACCACCAGTAAAAGTGAAAACACCACCGACGAAAGCAGCGAAGAGGCCGTTACCGACTACACGACCAAGTTTTCCGGCTGGGATGAAATGTTAGTCAAGGTTATAAAGGTATTTTGTATGTGTTATGTCAACTTACTCGGCATGGCTACAACGGCGCCAGCCACACCACAACCACTAGCAGAAGCAATCCAATCCTCTTTTTCTCTTATGTTCGCAACGATTCCCCGGACGAAGGCCCAAGCCCCCAGACTACAACCCATTTGCGGAATGGTGTGACCATGACGAGTCAAGGTCGTCATTATAGCTGCGGGTTTTTTGTCAAAGGCATTCCGAATAGCTGCGACCGTTAGGCCGATCACACCGCCGATAAGGGATGACTTGATAGTAGTGTCCAAGACATCAAACTGCTTGAAAGGAAGCTTCTTGTCCTCATCGGTGGGAGTCGGGGAAATCGAAGAGCGCGCCATGGCGAAAGATAGATTGGTTGCTGAATAGTGGCAGTGAGCGAGTGGCGACCGTTTGGAGCGGAGGGGCTTGTTTGGTCACAGACCAGCTGCGCAGAGACGCTTGCCCTCCTCTCGATGATAAGAAGAAAGGAAAAGAAAAAGGGAACTAAGAGCAAACTTAGTGGGAAATCGCTAGCTTTATGTCGCGGAATCCGTCGCGCAAGAGTAAATTTTCCAAAGACGGGGCTGGTCTTGGGCCCGTTTGCCGTGAATTTCTGTTGTGCTAAGAGCTTGAACTTGACCTCCGACAGGATAACAGAGATTATCACGTGAGATAAGGATGAATTGGCCTATTAGATAGCTGGGATTTGGTATAAAGTGGGGTCGGTCCACCTGCGTCCAGCCACTGGCGGGGTCGCAATCGACAGGGGTCAACCATGACGCCACACCTGACTGCCACACGAAGCTTATGGTTTGCGACTTCCAAGAGCAAAAGCAGGTTTTATGGCTGCCTTGGAACCAGTATAACAAAGGCAAAGGTGTTTTTATTGTCGATCTTTTGGATCTTGAGCCTTCCACAGAAAGGAGAGGATGGCATCTTACTGTTTCAAAAGATAACTTAGTTGTGGTACATGCAAATATCTCACGTAATGCAAGGTTCCTCAGACTCCTTTGAAAGTCTTCCCAAACGAATCGCGTGTCTCATGGCACAGGACGCACTAGGCCGTTTGTGGTGTGCTTTCAGGTCTAACTAAAATTCCAGAGTCAGCCGTCTGCCTGCAGTTATACGTGCCGGATACACATGCATTTTGATGCAATGCACAAGAGCACACGACTTACGTTCCCTTGATAATGAATTAGTTGATAATCCACCAGATACACTTCCCTCTGTAGCTTCTATCGTTTAGCTGGCTCCCTCACCGTTATAAAGCAGCTTGTTTGCACAAACTGGAGTACAAGCTGGAAATTGCTTGGTCATCAGTCGAATATACCCCGCGCAATACGCGACGACAATTACTACTCCACGGTGTTTTCTGTTGCCTATAGCCAGAAGCAAATCTGCCCATACATATATGTACATGCAATTAAAACATACATGAGTGTTCATCACATGCAAATCTTTCATTAAATACTCCATCTACTTGCACATGATCATCAATCTCTCTTGACCACGAACCCTCGTCTTATTCGGGTTTGCACGTTTTAAGAGCTCCCTTGACATCATAGCGGGGACGTCACTACAGAACCTCATCCTCAATATCCCGCAAGTGTAGCCTTGTCCGACATCACAGAGTTAACCTACCTGGATATTGGATGTCGGGGTTCTGTCGCTACAATTGTTGGCTACCCTCATTGCCAACTTTTTCGTTACTTGGCCCCTGCCAGTCCTTCTAGGGGTTCAATTGATAAAAAGAGTCTCAGCCTACATTGCGCAAAAGTCCATTACCACCATCATAGACACATTTGGTTACCAACAGCTCCGCATCTAATCGGGCAGGCTCTACATCATGTATTCAACGGCAGAGCCTATGCTGTTGGACACTAGTCCTCCTTTTGGTCGCATCGCCTCCACCCCAAACGGAGATTTACCCGTACCGTATGGTTAGTAGTCACTACGTCATTGTCCCCGCAACTACCATGCCCGGACCTGTGCTGTTCACACAGTTAACAAACCTCGTCATGATATAGCACGTTCCGCTCCCCTCTTTCTCCACGATCTACTCGACCACAACCTCGGTGAAGAATGGCCCGAATACCTCAGCATCAATACCGACCACACTCCTTGGGCCAAGAACTACACAAACCCGGACTTGTCTGATCAGCTTGTCGAATTAAGCGGTCGCCAGCGCTACAACACCAAACATGTACTTCTCCAATCCGGAGCCCAATATGGGCTTTTGGAACCTAATGTTACTTTCCACTCGTCATGCTGTCTGCATTGTTGTCATCACTTCTTTGTCAAAGTCACGAGCGCCAAGGGCGAACAGTCCCCGTCGAAATGTCCGCAAAAGACTATGAGTGAAGGTCTGCATCAGTTCCAATTTGTAGAGGCGTACTCGCCTGCAGAAGTCGAGTCAAAATTCTCCGACAGATACCAAATCATCACTGGTGCTCGCTACAGTTGCGATACTGGTTGCGGGGTCAGTGTTGAAGTTGAAGTCTCAAAGCCCCGAATTGACTGGCATTGGATTGAGAAACTGACGGACACGAATCGTGTACGGGCAAACCTTCAACGAGCAAAAGAGACGGAACCCGAGAGATTCTCTGACGCCCAGGATTCTTGGGCTGACGTTGGCTTAGCACAACTATTCACCTACGTCAAGGATCTGGTGACCAAAAAGGATCTCAAGAAGCTTACGAAACGCAACAAACGCTTTTCTGTCGTCATGGGGACTGAGATGTATGAGCTTTTCCGTTGGTTAGGCTACACAGATGCAACCGAGGAGCTTGATGGAGTAACAGAGGATGTATTTGCCCCCTCGCTCCCTGAACCTGCCACTTCCATCACAAAACCAGGAACATACCGCGCATTTCTCGAAGACATCCAGAATGAGTTAGAGTGTCTCATGCGCCAACGTAAAAGGGAAATTGTTGGACTCGCTGGTCGCCTTGCTATCAGAAGCCTTGAAGCGATGACTAACTGCGACGGCTACACATTCATTGACACAAAGATCCCTCTCACTAGACCGTACCGGTTCATCGGGGCGATGCCAAACTTTTCTACTCAGCTATTGGAAGACACGTTCAATCGGCATTGCATTTCTGATTTACTAAATCGAGATTGCTATATCGATGCCCTCCATGAGATTACCCGCAACCAAGCCAATAAGTTCGGTGGACATGGGGCCGAGTTCGACCGTAAAGTAAAGGCTATGATTAAGGGCGACATGGACTATCTCCTGACAACGTGGGATTTGGAAGATTTGGCCACTGATGACGAAATCATCAAGGCCTTCCAAGATGCGGTACGTGAAAAACCCGAACAAGCCGATATGTCGTTTGAGCTACTTCAGACCTTCATCAACCAAGCACGGAAGAGTGCTCGCCTACACAGACTCTTTGAGTATGAAATGCCTTTACAACTAGCATGGAGTCTGCTTGGATCCTACCCTTCAGAGAGTGATGATATTGTGATTGGAAAAGCCCAGACACGGGCTGAAGTTGTGAAGAAAGAAACCATGGCCCGAGCCCTTCGTGCAGTTGCCCGCGATCGGCAAAGTGTACAGCTGCTGGTTGAATCAAAGCGGATAAAGCTTGGTATGCCACCTCCGAGCCGTCCAGTGGGCCTAGAAAACATTGGAAATACTTGTTACCTCAACAGTATTCTCCAGTACCTTTATACGTTGGTTCCAATCCAAAAGCTCGTCAACAACTACCCACAGTTGGCACTTCCAGAAAGTGATTTGGATCAGCGACTTGTCGGTGCCAGTAAGAGCAAAGTAAAACTTCTTGACTTGCTGGTATCACAACAATGTAAGTTTCTATTAACACGCTGAAAGACATGTCTAGATACTAATTTTTTATCTACAGTTGTGAAAGAACTAGATACTCTATTTCAAGAGTTACAAACGGTGCCAATTGGCCCAACTCAGCCCACGCAATCACTCGCCAACACCATTATTCTATCTGATTCTCAGTTGCTCAAGGCGCCTGGTGGAACAGTCACCGCCCCTATTGATCTGACGGGCGACAATAATTTCGATGACGCCTTATTCCCCAATACCGTTAACCTCTTAACTCCGCCTCTAGATCCTGTCGACCCCGGTGCGGGTGGAACAGTTAACATGGCTGACGTCCAGCCTTTAACTGAAGTTGACGCTGCCAACGTATCCTTACCTCTAGATTTCGTCAGCGATGCTAGCACGGGTACCTTGGTTATGGACGAAGAGTGTACTGGGGAAAAAGCTGCCATTTCCCGAGCAGAGGAACTTAAGATGGCACCTGCCACAGCTCCTGCCACCAAAGAACTCGGTGATGCTCCTGCTCTGCCCCCACAGGTTGACCGTGAAGAACTTGCAAAGTCCTTACAAATTCATCATGAGTTTTCAATGCAACAACAAGATGTGGAGGAGATTTTCGGGAGAATTCTCGACCGTATTCAGGCTGGTATTGCTCCAACTGGGTTAGTCTATGATGATATCCAAAATGATTTCATCATGGAAAACTTTTTCTTCCGCATGGTCACGTACACTTACAAAAAGGACGAGGCCGGACGGGAACAGCCAGCCAAGAGAGACTCGCCAGAGTTTTATCGTTACATCACAGCATTCCCGGCCCAAGATGGGCCAAGTACATTGTATGATGCTCTTGACCGGACATTTGACCGAGAAGAGATTGAAGGACCACCAGATATGGCACGGTACACCGCTATTTGCGATAACCCCCCGCCAATTCTGAATGTCCTAATTCAAAGGACGCAAGATAATGGTCAGAAGAACAACAACTCTGTCATCCTAGAACATAACCTCTATCTAGATAGATACATGGATGCTCCGGAGGGATCTGACCTCATGAGGAAACGGAAAGAGAGTTGGGCGGTGCGCAAGCGCCTTCGTGTTCTACGCCAGGGTACTTATGGTCAAATGGTTTCATCTACGGTTCCTCCTCCTCCCATTCGTAATGCCACTACTCTCTCTCGAACCGCAACAGACGCAGAAGATGAAGATTTTACTGTGTTGGCAAAGGCTGTGTTGGAGAAGAGTGGGTCTGCTGGGTTGTTTGAGTCTTTTGTGGAAACTGAAACTGAAATCAACAGTCGTCAGGAATGTTCTGTTCTCAATCAGCCTGTTCCGACAATGGATGCTGCTGATGAGGAACGTATCCGCAACATGTATCAACAAGAAGAAATTGCGCTAGTAGGGCGGGATGCCGCTCTCTTCCGCGATATGAAACAGCACCGTTACCGCCTTCACGCCATATTCTGCCACAGTGGTCAGCAAAGTGGTGGTCATTATTGGGTTTGGATCCGCGATTTCAAGTTGCAAGTATGGAGAAAGTATAACGATACCAATGTTTTGGAAAAGAGCGAAATCTTGCCGGATTTAAACAAGGGGAGCGAGCCATATTATTTGTGTTACGTTCTGGACGACCAACAAGAGGAACTTGTGTCAATACCGGAGCGGGCTCCAAGAGAAGATACCATAGGCGGCAATGGCAGGACGTTCGAAGAGTTGGATCAGGAGTTTTAATTTGGGTTCAATGTATAATGTTAGTAGTTTTAAATATCACAGGTCGTTAGTGGTGTTTGTGTGACATGCTAAATTGTTGTGTTATCAGATGGTCATAGGTAGGGTTTACCAGGGTTGTGTCGACTTCCAGAACTCAGGCACCAGTGCTCAGTCCCACTGAAGACACTACTAGTTGTTGGGTAATGCTGAATCCACAATGCTAGATCTACATAGATAATCTGAGTGGAGAATAACTCAGGATGATAAGTGATCAGCTACCTAGGGCAACCAATGCGAGAGTCCTTGTTGTTGTTGTATTCTTTAACGTCTACCTGAACAGCGCGAGCGAGAGTCCTTTTTAGATGGAGATCCGATAAGGCAGGGCGAAGCGCTGGATCTATAAAGTAGGAGTTGTTGCCATCGTGATCATCAATTTGACCAAGATACATGTGTGAACTGCGTATGTATGTAGAGACAAACAAGAATCTCCAATGGAAAAGTAGCCAATGAAGACGATCTTAAAGTTGTGTTAACTACGTTGGAAATCATGGCGTCTTGGATGGAAGATCATCGTATGCAGGTTACGGTGAAGGGTGCTTCGACATTCCTGTTACCAGGAAGGGCATTGGAAGCGAAGGAAAACGTGTTTTTAAGCCAGGGAGGTACTATAGTGGATTTGAGAGGCTGAATTTGTTTTTTTAGGTGGTCGGGCCTACACATTCCGTGATTTGCCGGCTTGGCTGAGGTCCTTGAAATCCCGATTATGACCGGACGTCCTGGGAAGTAAAGAGGCAGAAATAGTGAAGCGCAAAGAAAAATTTCTTGGGTACTATACTAGAGTTCAATGCATTAGATACAGAGTCCTGATATATAGGGTTTTAAGTTGTCATTTGAGCCTGATAGCCTTGGGAATAATTCACTTCAGCCGCATATCATGTTTGTATGGACACATTCCTGCCCCGCCAAAGTGGAAAACAATCCCCTCAGACGATATGGTCCTACGGCGCCTGCCCCTTCCTTGTATGATAATGTCGAGTTACGGAGGACCGTGTCCAGGGCGGTGTGGCGTTTCTTGGGCCGTAAAACTTTTTTCTTGCGGCCAATGAAGGACTTTGTTGGGCGACGCCACAGTTGAGACCCGCCTAGTGTTTCCTTTTTCAGGCGGGCGCGAGCAAGTGCCTTGGGAGATTTTTTTTTTCGTTGGCTGTGGGTGGGTTGGATCCTGGGATATCAGGCGGAAATTGAGGTCTTGGTGTTGGGGCTGATAAGATTGTAATGCGAGAATACGGTTATGTTTGTGGGAAAGTTCATGGCCTGTTTGTTATGGCAGATGGTAGTGTGAGTATATATGTGTGTTGTCAAATTTGACATACATTTATCAAGTCATGAAGCTATCGTCAACTTGTTCTTCTAGAAACAACTTTGTAAAACATCCATTATAGACTTTACCCCTTGGGTCCGCCGATTGTCCCGCTAAGGAATAGTCTGGCGCCCCATGCGCTTAGTGTGGCGCTCAGTGTATCCTTCGGAAGCCCGTTGGTACAGTAATGGCCGTGTGGATGAGACAGTAAACGTTCTATAGAATATAACAGCCAAGCCTCTTGATTCCCTCGTGAACTGCCTTTTGCTCTGTAAATTTTCACTTTGCTCGCTTTCTTTCTCTCCTAATTCTCTATCTGTAACCGCTTCCAGAAGCTATTCACTATCGAAGAATCTACTGTGCGCCTCTCCTTTCCTTTTAGCCCCATCGCTCCTTCCTGTCTCCGTTCCCTCCAATCAATTGCCCTGTTCAGGCATCCACCCCACTTGCTCTTCAGACCAGTCTTCTCTATTTTTTTTCAAACCTTCTAACCTGTCCCCTCTGTAGTCTCCGCCTCGCCCCGAACCGCCGCATACATCCATCCGCGTCGCTCCTCCGAAACTCACCGAAGACCTTGTTTGTTAGCTTCGGCCGTTCAGAAAAGCATTTTCCTTTTTTGAATTTCTTCCTTCTTTGGTCTTTACGCCTATCACATATACCAATCCGTCACAATGCTTTCTCACATCATCCGGAGGCAGCTTGCCCAGCCGTCGGTCCTCCGCGCGGCCTTCACTCGCTCCTATGCTTCGTTCCCCCCCCACAGCATCATCAAGATGCCCGCCCTTTCGCCCACCATGACCCAGGGTGGTATCGGTGCCTGGAACAAGAAGGCTGGTGATTCTATCGAGCCCGGTGAGGTTCTCGTCGAGATCGAGACCGACAAGGCCCAGATGGACTTCGAGTTCCAGGAGGATGGTGTCATTGCTAAGATTCTGCTCGACACTGGTGCCAAGGACGTTCCCGTCGGCAAGGTGTGTTCATTCTACTCAATGGCCGCCGTGATTGCTGTTGTTTGAGTGATTTTCATGCGTGGAAACACGATGGACCTGTATTTTGCCAAAGGTGGCATTTATTTCCGTCTTGAAACTGGACACGCCATGTCTGGATTGGGCGCGGCGCTGCGAACTGCCTATTTGTCCGAATTGGCGGTACAGACCCGTGTCCACACCCCGGACAACGCTATCTTGAGCTGTCGGCGCATCCAGCTTCCCCGCTTGAAATCACTCGACAGAACATACAGCGATAACACGGCTGGTATTATACCACTGCACATTGTACTAACATGTTATTCCTTCACTAGCCCATTGCCGTCATGGTGACCGACGCCGCCGATGTTGCCGCTTTCTCTAGCTTCACCGAGGCTGATGCTGGCGGTGCTGGCGCTGCCGCCCCTGCCGCCGCTGCTACCGATGCTGCTGCCGCCCCCGCCGCCGGCTCCGGTGGTGTTGAGACCGTCTCTACCCCTGGCCGTCTCCAGACCTCTCTCGAGCGTGAGCCCGCCGTCAACTTCCAGGCCAAGCGCCTCGCCGTCGAGACTGGTGTCGATCTGGCCAAGGTCAAGGGTACCGGTGCCGGTGGTGTCATCACCGTCGAGGACGTCAAGAAGGCCAAGGCTGCCCCTGCTCCCGCCAGCGCTGCCCCCGCTGCCGCTACCTACAAGGACATCCCCCTGACCTCCATGCGCAAGGCCATTGCCTCGCGTCTGCTCGAGTCTACCAACACCAACCCTTCTTTCTACGTCACCTCCTCCATCTCGGTCACTAAGCTCCAGAAGCTCCGTGCTGCCCTTAACGCCTCCTCCGAGGGCAAGTACAAGCTTTCCGTCAACGACTTCCTCGTCAAGGCCGTTGCCGTTGCCTCCAAGAAGGTTCCCGCCGCCAACTCCGCCTGGATGGGTGACTCTATCCGTGAGTTCTCCACCGTCGATGTTTCCGTCGCCGTCTCCACCCCCACTGGTCTGATCACCCCCATTGTTAAGGGTGTTGAGGCTCGCGGTCTGGAGTCCATCTCCGCCACCGTCAAGGACATGGCCAAGCGTGCCCGTGATGGCAAGCTTAAGCCCGATGAGTACCAGGGCGGTACCATCTGCATCTCCAACCTGGGCATGAACGCCGCTGTTGAGCAGTTCACCTCCATCATCAACCCTCCCCAGGCTGCTATCCTGGCCATTGGTACCACCAAGAAGGTTGCCGTCCCCGTCGAGAACGAGGATGGTACCACCGGCGTTGAGTGGGATGACCAGATCAAGGTGACGGCGACGTTCGACCACAAGGTCGTTGACGGTGCCGTTGGTGGTGAGTGGGTCAAGGCCTTGAAGAAGGTCGTCGAGAACCCCCTTGAGCTTCTGCTGTAAGTATGTTCATAAGCAGAAACAAGAAGGGCGGATCAGGGGACGATAATCTTTTTGCTTTGTAAAGAAATGGATGTTTGAGTAGTAGAATTTATTGTTATTTCTTTTCCTTGTCACCCTTGTTTTCCGTTTTTTCTTGAACCGTGTGGTGTTATGTTATATGTTGAAGAAGGAGGTAAGAACGTCGGTTTGGGGAGCCCACAAGCGCGATGCTACCCTATCTTAACTAGAATGATATGGCCGCGATGGATCAAGCGATGACAATTGATATCACGAAGAGCCCCCGTCAATGCCAATGCGGTATGTTAGTTTTACTGTATCTACGGAAGCTTTTCAAAACATAACCCTGTTCCGGGATCTCTTTAGATTTAAAAATATCAAAACAGCTCAAAATCTTGCTCACCGACGACGCTACCCCAGTTTGACTCCCCGCAAAGATGCTGTTATCGGAAAAACGCACAAAGGCCGTTCCCACTTCCCGATTGGCACACGTACTGATCTGCTGTATGCACATTCAGGGCTAACTTAGCTCGTATGGAAATGTCGTTCGTACGGAGATGTCGTTTATCGTTCGTGTGCCACTCCTGGGTCCCGTGGTCAGGAGGTTTAAGGTCTGTGATTACGTGTATCTGGATCTGTTTGCCGTGATTGGGCTGAAGTCGTGTGGGGTATATCCTTAATGCGGCTACCTGATCAGGTGAGTTGCGGGCGGACGGGCGTAGAGGAACTTATATATATATCCGGGTGGATCCTCTTGTTCTTTTGTGGTTGAATTTGTAGGTGGCTACGTTTGATGAAACTTAGACTTCTTCTTTTCATTTTCCTTTCTATGTGCGAGTGGTTATGGTTATCATGGTACAGTCAGCTTATGATGTCTTTGTGAGTGCCGCATACTCGGATATCGGTCCGACATATACGACACTGATGAAAAAGGATTTTGAGGGTATGGCTGAACGAGTCGTGCGAGCTGGTGGAAATGTACCGTTGGCTTCGCGGACACCTATGGCATTTCTTTCATATTGGAGCTTCATTTTGGAAGTACAGGTTCGTTGAAATCATCACAGAGTACCATCATATATATGATCATGATACTTACAAACTTACAGGACCGCCTCGATCCTACAGCATATAACACTTTCCAGGCAGTTTTCAATGCCGTCCGCTCGGCCAAGCCTAGACAAATGTCAACGGCTCGATACCATAGAGATATCTTGCTACTCCGGACCACGCTCAAGAAACACGACGACCTCCTAAAGAAGCTAGGTCTTCTCCTCCCATCAACAGCATCGGCAACTGTCCCAGTCAACGCGGAGAAACAAACGTTCCAAAGTCTCGCCGCATCTCCGTTGTCACCATTGATCCCGGATAGTTGTCACGCATTTCATGGGATACTTACTGACCCAAGCGTCGAGTTTTCGGGGTACACGTCCATGCCGTCGTCATCGCTTACGGGACTCGGGCTTTATAGCGACATGGGGTCTTCTGTATCACCACACGGTCACGATACACAACCCGGGAGTTATTTACATATCAACCAGAGCATCAATAATGCCATTAACGAACAAAACATGCATCCGGGCTCTTATCCTAACCAGCAATACCAATGACACATTGCTGCCTTTCAATAGACTTGTTTTTAGTTTCAATTTAATTTAGCCGCCTAATTTACCTAAACTGTCACTAACACATAGAACCCTAACCCTGGTGACCGCCAACTAGATCTGGGAATAAGGAACTGAGGGTCTTGGCAGTATCACTGATAGACTCTTCTAAGGTGCGATACTTGATACCTAGAACCTGTTTACTCCTGGAGTTGTCAAAAGTGTATGCCCATTTTGGAACACCACCGTCATCTTCATCTTCACCCGGCAGCACATCAGAAGCAGCGGGTACCGCTTTACGAATAGCTTCCACAATCCGCTTGTTAGTGAAATAATCTGCACACAGTAGGAACCGTTGTCCAGCAGCTTCAGGAACTTCCAGGGCTCGAACGTGTGCTTCGGCTGCGTCCCTGACGTCAACAAATGTGATGACTCGGGGTTCCTGGGCTAACGGAGCCCGAGGTCCTTTCAGGTAGTTGAGGACGCGGGCATTGGACGCATTGACTTGGGAAGTGTGTGTTAAGAAGGGTTGAGGAGGCCCAAAGACGTATGTGGGGTTGATTGTAGTGAGTGTGAAATTGGGCTTTTTGATGCGCATGAAGTCCCAAGCAACCTGCTCACTCATGGTCTTTGAAATGTTAGACGTTGGAGTTGTATTGACATGTTCGTCAACATACCTTGGCAACACTATACGCGAAATGATGGCTCTCATCAGAATCTGCCGGTGTCAGTGGCGAATATGATGACTCGTCATAATGGAAGCGTTGTTGTTGGTGTTTCCTGATGCTGAAGATTGCAGCTGTCGAGCTCGTGATGATCACCTTCTTGACAAGAGGGGCATTTTCGTGGACCGCGGCTAGTATTCCTCGGGTCGTGTTGACTATCGGATCGATGAAGTCCTTTCTAGGATCACAAGGTCCGGGTTGGTAGGGCGCTGCTGTATGAATAACAGCGGTGAATGGATGCATGCCGAGGGCGCCAACGAGGACATTTGGCTGGGATAGATCTGGTATGACGACATGGTCTACATGGTTGCGAACACTTTCGGGAAGCGAGTTCATCACTGCCTTTGCTTTCTCCTCACTCCGGGTGGTGATGGTTACCGAGTATCTAACTTGTTAGTTTCGGGGTGATATTAGAGTGAGAAGAGAAGTACCTACTTGGCATCGAGAAGGTAAGTGAGCACGTGGAAAGAAATAAAGCCGGATGCACCTACAATGCGTCAGATGTTAGTACTGAAATCGACGATGTTACCACCATCCGTCACATACCCGTCAACAAAACCCGGCCTTTACCGGTGTCATTTGAGGTCACCATGATAACCTTCGGGATAGATAACAATAGATCCCGTTGGAAACTAAAAGGATACCGCACTTTACAACCATGGTATATATATTGCTCAGCTACATCGAAAGATCGAAAGCACATACTTACATCAGACCGGATTTCCCGTCGTACAAGGTGGGGATCATGGCTGGACGTCCGGAGGTTGTATCCGCATAGTCGCTTTGGAAAACGATGCAGTAGGTAAATATGTATGTATGTACATGAATATCACTGATATTACTGCAAGTTTTGAAAGTAGGTCGTGGTGTGGAACACCCCCACGCTTGGGGCGCTGGATTCGGGTGTCGGGTCCGACATCGTGAGAGGTTGGTTAAGTTCACGGTGTTTTCCACTTCATCTGTAGTTAAATAGCGATACTTTCTCCTTCAAAGACATAAGTTTCGTGAAGTGTTGTTTTTTTCATCTATACCCGAGTATTACTTATTAGTGACCAAAATGGCGAGTCCTCCACGCACGGCCATTATCGGTGCCGGTATCACTGGCATCACCCTAGCAAATGCCCTATATGCCCGGAACCTCCCGTTCACCGTATACGAAAGAACGGCGACGTTCAAGGTCATCGGCGCCGGAATAGGGTTTTCTCCCAACTCGGAAGAGGCTATGAAGTTGATTGACCCGGAATTTCATCGCGCGTATAGGGCTGTGGCTACGCCGAATGACGACGACTTTTTTAAGTTCTTGGATGGATTGGATGAGGGGATTGATGTTGACAAGCGAGAGCTTATTCATAAGTTGCATATGGGTGAAGATGGGTTTTTGGGTTGTCGCAGATCGGACTTCCTGGAGGGTGTTATTGGACGAGTGAGGGAGCATGTACAGTTTGGTCGAGAGTTGGTGGCCATCTATGATGGCGATGACTCGGGGCCAGTCAAGTTGTTCTTCAGAGATGGAACCGTTGAAGAAGCAGATATTGGTATGTTGCACCAAGTACACCGTAAAAGTTTCATTACTAACCACGCCGAATCAATAGTTATTGGGGCCGATGGAATTCGCTCCAAGGTCCGTCATCAGTTATTCCCAACCGCAGTAGAATCATACACGAATAAGCTCTGTTACCGCAGTCTCATAAACATGGAGACCGCCAAGGAAAAGATTCCCGCCATTGCTACAAACCGCTACATGCACTTAGGTCCAAATGCGCACGTACTGAGCTACCCCGTTGGAACAGGTGACCAAATGAATCTTCTCGTCGTCTTGGACGATCCGAACCCTTGGGATCTAGAACGCTACCCGCGCATGACCTCGCCTGGAAACAAGAAGGAAGTTCAAGAGGCATTGAAAGATTGGGGTGAAGCAGCCCGTATTCTTGGAGATTTACTCCCCGATGGACCTATTGATCGTTGGGCCATCTTCGATCTTGCGGAAAACTGCCCTGCAGAATTCCACAAAGGAAGAGTTGCCTTGGCGGGTGATGCGGCTCACGCTGCCGGACCCCACCTTGGTGCCGCCGGTGGCATGGGAGTTGAAGACGCCTTGTACCTAGCTGAATTGATCAAGACAGCCCATGAGCTCGACTACCCCTCTCGGAGTCTCGCCTCTCGGCTCCGTCTCGGCCTATCAATCTATAGTTACGTTCGCCGCCCGCGTACCACCCGCGTGATTCAGGACACTCGGACGACTGTTGATCTCTTCCACCTGGACCACCGGGATGAATCACCCACTGCCCGGGAGGTTTCTAATCGATACTTTGCCGAGAAGATGACGTCTTTTCTGTTTCGCATCTGGTTTTTCGATCTTCCAACGGACCTTGCACGTGCTAGGAAGTCACTTGAGGCACTGGTAGATGTGGGGCGTTTGGTTGTGCCGACGATCGCGAAGCCATAAGTCTTGGCAGGTTGACTTTGGTTGAGTGGGCTGCCGAGTTTGGAGAAGTCTTGTCACGGGAAAGATGTAAGCTTAGTGTTGGCAAACTCTAAGCCCGAAGGGTCGAGGTCTTCGCAGGTTGGATTTTGGGTTTGTGATATTCGGAGCTTGATTGGACGAATTGACGGGCTGTAGGATGTAAGGCGTATAGCTTTAGGTTTATCAAGATCTATTGATAGTTGAGATAACGATATCTCGCTAGTCTAGTTGGGGCTTGTTATGTAACAAACCTGGGCACGTCACCTTTGTATTACTTGACTCGGCTCGACCGGACATAAGCTCTGTGGAATATATTCTTTTCAATGAGAAGTTCTTTTTACACATATACACCAAAAATGAGCCAAGTTGAACTATTGGATGTATTGTCATGATAGACCAGCCTAGGAGTTCTCATGAAGCTCTCTGTCCTACCATCCACCACATTTTAGAGTTCAACGATAACCAACATGGGACAAACCGATTGGCGAAGAGGCACAAAAACTGTATCTTTTAATGACAAACAGGGCGTATAGAAAAGTCTCACTTGCGTCGATCTCTCTATTTAATCGGGCGGCAAGCTTGATCCTTAGAACTTAAATCCTTCAGAGAACCCTCTTGCCCTACACTTATGGTTGTACCAATAAGTAGTAAAACACTGTGAAGTTAGGTTAGTAGTTTAATACCCATGGCAGATACTAACAAGCTTGTCAAGCTTAGCGTAGACAATAGGATGTTGCGAATCTGTATGTGTTGTCGATAAACTCCTCGTTTTAACCGCGAGGACTCTCCAACGAAGTCGCCTTACTGCCAAGCCTTTAATCTATCGCCCGGTTTCAACGATACCTTCATGATATCTCCAATCGATATGGCGGTTCTCGTCAGTTGACATGTCAAATTTGTTTCTAACGTGACTCTTTCGCGGTATCAAATCTAAGTTGACAGCCTCAGAGTCTGTAGATGCAACATCCTGCTACGACAAAAGTTCTTTGACCATCTCGATAGTTCGTCGGTGCTCACAGACTTACACACAGACCAGCTAAACACTACCATCTACGGAAAGCCCGTCCACCAACTCGCGGGACATATCCCACATCAGATGGAAACCCATGCTGACCGGTTCAGAGAACTTGCAAACAACGTCTTGGAATATGTCACGGCTGTCAACCCCTTTTCCCGGTTCATGCGGTTTGATAACCTTTGATATCAACCTATTCTCAAAGTAGAGAAACTGTTTCTATTCATCACTTTGGGCATTAACAAACCCCCTTACCCCCTGAGCAAGTCCCATGTTCGCAACACCAAAAAAGGTGCCAATGTGCGAACTAGTGCCGGGCGTCATCGACCACTCAACCTTGTCCATCTGCCCATGATATGCTGTAGTCTATCAATGAGGCGCCCGGTAGAGGCTATTTCTGCCTATCTCCAAGGACAGTCCCGAGCGCCCGAAGGCAGACATGCGTCTTGCCACCCGGGGCTCCACATGTTATTCGCCCGGTATTGCCCAAAGGAGAAAATCAGTAGCAACTGAAGGATAACATCGAGCTAAGGAAATAAGCTTATAAGGGCAGCAGATATCCACCATTTGAAGACTTCCGAATGTTCTCACCACACATCCACATTGTGCATCATCATTCATATATTCATCCATACTATTTCATTCTACATTCATATATACTATAATTCCATCATGCTTCCCCGTGTTATCCTCGCCTCTCTTGGCCTTGCCGCCTCCGTTGCCGCTTCTGCTGCTCCCAGTTCTCCCGACTGGAGTCTCATCAAGGCCCAAACCGGCGGCAAGAGCCAGGCACCCCGTAACCTAGTCCGGGAGGCCAAGGCCTTCTCCATGCGTGGCACCTACATGCGTCGTGACGACGAAGAATCCGAGCAGACCGCTTCCTATGACGACAGCTGCCTCAGTGGATGGTCTGAGTGTGAGGACTCTGGTATGATGTCTTCCTATCCATGACATGTCACCAACTATATTAACAAGATATACGCTTTACTAGCTGCCGGCTGCTGCCCCGACGATACCACCTGCTGCGGTCTCGAATACTGCATGCCCCCCACCGCTACATGCTGCGGTGGTGACAACGCCTTCTGTTTGGCCGGTAACCAATGCTACACCGTCAACGAAGATGGTGAAGACTACCCTATGTGCTGTGCCAACGACGAGTGCACCTTGATTGTTGGCGAAGACGGACACTACACCTCCATCATTGGTTTCGAGTCGTACACCTTCACTCCTGTTGCCGGCGTGACTACTGGTGTTTACACTTCCATTCCCACCGCCGTTGTATACACCGTTGACGTCAACTCTGTCGTCGACTCCATCTTGAGTGCCTATACCGCCGATGACACTTACTATTCTACCACCAGAACCGCTAGCTCTACTTCCCGCTCGACTAGCTCCACTCGGGCTTCTTCTGCCTCTGCTACTAGCACTGAGGCTGTTGCTGCTACTAACACTGTTGATGACGATGCTACCACCTCTGCTACTCGCTCTGCTGCCACTTCGGCTTCGGCTAGCCAGGCTGCTCAGGCTGGTGCCGGCATTACTCTTGACCGTGGCCTTCTTGGTACCTCTGGTGCCATCTTGGCCCTTGGCCTTGTCGCTATTGCCCTGTAAAGTGACCAGACACCAACATAACCGTATATATATAACATAAACATAATCAGCAAACGATAGATGACTATAGAGTCTGTAACAATAAATTGTATTTTGAAAATTATATTTTCAGTTCCCGCTTCAGATAACTAATGAAGCTTTCGAATGTCTTTTCCACATGTCCCACAGTCCAGTTACACGTGATGACACTATCTTTCTGTCCAATATCAACCGATAAGACAAACCCAAACTGTTTCGCCGGATCCATCTGAGGCTGAAACCCTTCTCTGGTACTATTTCTCCTATACGCCCGATTCCAGACATTATCACTCACAAGCCCTTTCCACTCCATCTTCTCCGGATTCCACTTATACTCTAGCATATCCAGAGCTTCCAAAATTCCCCGAATTCCCTCTCTGATAGTCCCCATCTTTTCCAAGTCTGAGCTTGCAAATCTAGCTATCTCGACCGAACAAACAGGCGGTAACCATTTCCCCCACGACTTCCCCGCACCACGGGCCGAATTCGTATCGGCCCTTTCATAGCGGAATGACCACCCGACAGCCCACCGTCTCGTCCGGCTTCCTTGGATGAATTCCGCCACGGCATAGTTGGAGATTCCCTCGGTCCGGAGCTTCTCAACAAGTGTCTCGACACTTGTAGCTTTCCCAAACATGATGGTATACCAACGGACTTTCTCCTTCAAGAGCAATGAATCTTGAAATATTCTCTCTGCAAATGCCACTTCGCCACCGGGTGTCACCATTTCAATTGGTGTGCCGGTGCAAGCGGTACTAGGCGGTTTTCCCTTGGCCTCAGCACTAGCCTTCATATCCGCCTCAGACGAATAAAACGGGGGATTCGTCATGCAGAACGACAATTCGTCCACGCCTAGTTTCTCCAAGTCTACTAGACGATCATCGGGGCTTGTCTTCACAACTCTAACCTTATCCTCCAAGCCATTTCTCTTGATATTCTCCGTAGCCAGCGCTACATTCCTCTCATCAATGTCCGTTCCGATGAACTCCCACGGGCGTTGTTTAACACCCAACAGCGGATAAACACAGGAAGCCCCCGTTCCAATGTCTAACCCAACCACCCGAGCTTGGCCCTTCGTCGATGGCACTGAGGAATCCATAAGACCTTTAAGCCAGAGAATGTAGTTGTGTCTGTTGTTTATCATCGGACAAAGACGATCCTCCGGCAACTTTACGTCTAGCCCAAAATCTCTCTTAAGTAACGCCGTACTCAATGCCCTAACGGCGGCAGGATCATTAAAGTCCAAAGTGCGATGTCTTAGACTACACAGACAAGTCAGTTAGTTTCCATTCAACGAAAACAATGAAAAACTCACAATTTTCCAAAATCAGGAAACTCCTTCCCAAGCACCTCAAAATCGGGCTCTTTTGCATACAAGCCACGAAAGTAAACATCCGACGTTCCCGCTTCAACTGCCTCCGGAAACGTCAACTGGGTCTCCCTCAACGGAGTCCCTTCATCGTCGCCATCCCCAAACTTTCTTTTCGGTGGCATCTCGGCGTTTCGGTCGTCGTGATGCAAATATCTTATAAGTTGCCCAAAGCAGCACTGGCGCCAAACTCACAGAGTCGTAGTGCGTAAATTGATGTCACAAAGGAATCAAGCCTATTCTCTACGATAAACAGAGAAAAGTGGAGCTTGCTGGCCTATACCTGCATAAATGCCTATGCTACTAAGTTAGGCAGTTTCCTCCAATAAATATTGTCAGGAAGGCAGTTGGTGAACATGTGCATTCGTTTTGATAACCTGTGACTAGCATATGTTAGTGCCGTCTACGTGGTTAAAGTGGTAGGGAGATATTTGCCATCATCGAATATCACCTTGATGATAGCTACCCGCTCTCCGCAGCCACGTGAGCACAACGACAACGGCAGATGTTCCTTCGTGGACATGAGTGCTCACAACCACCCTATCCCCAATGTTGATAGTAATCTAGGACGATTGCAAATCTAAGTCGACTTGCCTCACAGCTAACAGCAAAGAACTCAGCCACACTGACTTACATGATGGCAACTTAGCTCCCTCACGATTACCCGCAAGCTTTCATCTAAATATAGTCAGGTAGGTACAAGATCTTGAATTTCATCCAAAGTGACACCAGTATAAACACATGGCTAATAAGACATATACGGGAGAAAACAAAGAGAACAATCATGAGACAATTCTAAATCCAAAGGAACCCTCATGTATAAAGGCTTTTATATGTATATGTATGTATATATGTAAATCTGTAAAAGTGCAAACAAAATCATCAATCATAACAAATGAAATCTCAAGCGGCCCACGAAATCACGCGCCATCTCCATCCATCAACGACATCCAAATCCTCTTCACGAAGAACTCCCTTTCTTGAAACTCGGTCAATAACCTTTTGAAGCCTCTTCTGCATCGTCTTAGCCACACGAATCAACACCTCATTCTGGAAGACATAAAGAACAGCAAAGATGAACATGCCCACAGCAGCCATCCCCTTCCGTCCAAAGACGCTCGCCTTGAGATAATCCGTCAAGGTCTTAGAGCGGCGATACGCATACTCAGTGGCATTCTCCTTCAGACCATCAAGCCCGCCGTCCTTAAGTTTAGAAAGACGGGCAAAGATTCCGCGGATGATAGGCACGATAGATCCCCTATTGACGGCCCACCCCGAAAACATCGGGAGCGGCAATGTTAGCACCAACTGCAACGTAAGCGTCAGCACCAAAGGAAATAACCGGGGAACCCACGCAACAAGCCCCGTGACCCACGAACGCCACCGGCACTTTTCAGATGAAGCAAGCACATCGCTCAGGTACTTCTGGAGAACAGCCAAGTTTGACAAGACAAGAGCTTGTCTGTGAGCCAACTTGGCTTGGATATCTCCTTCTCCAGAGCCTCTCGAGTACATAACGAATGTCGACAGATATTTAGAAAGGTCGTTCCGAGTTTGCTGACGCAAGTCTGAAATGTTGTATTGGTTGTCGACAAAAAGGTTGTGCGGAACCTTGGTTTTGGTCTTCTGATTAGTCACCTGCATCTGCTGTTGTTGATAGCTTTGTTGTGGCGCATGATGCTGTTGGGGAGGAGATGGATGACCCGGGGCTGCCATGGGCGGAGGCGCCATACCGGGAGCGGGACCATACTGTGGCCATCCACTGTAGTAGGGATACTGCGGAACGGGATAATGCGGCTGCTGCGCTGGGTAAGTAGGGTAGTATGGAGAAGTCGGGTATCCGTGTCCTGGGGCCGGATAACTGGGGTATTGGGGTTGTTGAGGGTATTGAGGCTGCTGCGGGTATGAGTTTGGTGGCGGTTGTTGCTGAGCCTGTGGTTGTGGCGGAATTGGGCGCATTCCGGGCTCGACGGGAGGTTCTCTTTGGCCTGGAGAACGGCCGCGGGGTCCGTCACTGCCATAACGATCTTCTGGATGTTCGTGTACGTGCGGTTCGTCAGGACCGAGAGCGCCGGACATGGTTGGTTGATCGGAATGGATAGAATGAATGTGAGTTGGACGGCTGGTAGAACCTTCAGGTTCGGGTGTACGTAGAATTCGAGAATCCTCCATGGCGGTAGCCGTGCCTCTAGCAACAGCAGCCGCCAGTTCAGACTCACGAGTTTGGTCTTCGACGTGTGGGTGCTGGTAAGCTGTCGCCTGAACGGGTTGAACTGGTTCAACGTTCCTAGTAGAATGGGGGGAAGTTGGGCCTGAGTTATAGGGGTAGTCTGTGTCACCGTGAATCTTGGCCGAGAGAGGCTCGCCATTGACCGAATAGGTTGGATTGTTGGTGTTCTGGCGAGGCACCGAGCTTAAGGAGATGTGTTCGGGCTCGGGGGACTTTTGATGAAGCGCACCAAGGCTTTCAGGAGACGGAAGACCTCCGGGAGCATTCTGAGTGGTCGACATGCTGCGGTATCGAGGAATAGTTTTGGGGGATGGTGGGACGATGTTGGAGACTGTTGAGCGACGATGTGGTGTGGCCAAGTACGGCGTACGCTGTGAATAGCTCGATCTATGAGAATGTAGAGATGGATTTCGAAAGGAAGAATGAGCAGTATGCTCAATGATTTCTGCCTCGGCGTCTGACGGGCGTGAAGATCTGCGACTTGAAGCCTGATGCTGCAAGGGAAACTGTGACGACAAACTTGACGCGCGAAAGAGGCGTCCGCTCTGTTTAGGCGAAGGAGCTGGCGAAAACGAAACCGAGTGTCTCGTGGCAGGAAATGCCACCGGAGTATGCTGTGACGTAGCTGAAGCTAAAGAGTGACGATGATGACTATGCTCTGAAGGAGGACTCAACGAAGCTGAAGCGGCAATGGAAGGAGCAGAGTGAGGAATGGAAAACGCTTGGGCTGCGGTGATGTGACTTGTGTTGCTGTTTGGAGCACTGGGAATTTCCGGGGCGACGGGTGTGCTGGCTAGTGAAGCTGGCAGGGATTCGTGGACAGAAGCTGGTGGCTGTGGACTAGGGTGCCTAGTTGGTGGTTTAGAAGGGTTTCGCGACAGTGGTACCAAATCTAATGAACGTCTTTGGGCCCTGGAAGGAGTCCTGGACGGGGTCTTTAGAGACAAAGTGCGCTGTGAATTTCTGGACGGAGCGCGCGATCCCATGGCCACATCGTAGGCTTGGTGGGCCTCACCGCTACCAACAACGGTATAACTGCCAGCAGGCCGGTTAGGAACAGCACTTCGACTAGCGATACTGGACTCTTCTCCGATGGTGCCCAGAGAAACCCTACTATTGGCCCTGCTATTGCTGCCCAAAACCGGGCTGTGTGCATCGTCTCCATCGTTAGACTGCGTTGGTGAATGCGGGGCAGAAATGGCTGTCCAATTATCATTGTCCTCGTTTACAGCTGATAGCTGCGATGCAGTGTCAAAATGGATGGCGGGTATTCCCTGGGGCTGAGGAGTTCCTGGCGCTACAGAGCCCGAGACTGAACGTGCGCGGGACGGGCGTCGAGATGTTCGGCGGGATACAGCTATACTGCTGACATATGATGCCGAGGGACGTCTTGATGCTGGCTCCATTATGGAAACTAACGACCGTCTTCGAGGGGGATCCTCTAAGTTCTCACCACTGTATTCGTCTGGAATTAAGTCTGGTTCCCGTGTACTGCTACGACGGGAGGGCCCGACACTGTGCGAGCGTGACCTTCCTCTCCGGCTACGACCATCGGGATCGGGACTGACAGCTCTCGAAACATTTTCTCCAGGTGGTGCCAGAAACATGTTGTTCCCACCTGCGAGCTGACTAGAGATTTCTGCAAGCTCCATTTCTGCTTGTTGCCGGTCTTCCTGAGATAGTGGTGCCCATGATGACCGTCGGTGCGATGGTGCAGGAGATGCACCAACTGAAAGCATGCTAGCCAAATGTGGTTTGGAGGGTATGTAACTTACAAAGGTAGGATTCTTCAATGTGCCTTCTTCGTTCTTCCTGATTTGTCCAGCGGGATCGAAGGATCCAATAACAATGCGGTAACAGTGGCAAGGCGGCAAATGTCCAAACTGATCGGATACACTTGAAAGAAATTCAAAAACGATGGCAAATAGACAAACAATTGATCAGGAAGAGTGCTTTTTACAGATCTAGTATGATGTGCGGGGCATGGTTTATACATAATGCCTCTCAAGCAACCGTCTGTCATCCCAATGGCGGGGTGGTGAGACTGTAAACTTGTGTAGAGGTTTGAACTTTTGGAACACCGGTTCACAATCAAATATTTGGAAGACAGTTGATCCATGAGTTCTGGGCCAAAAATGCCAGCTATTACATGACAATTTACCTTGGCACGTACAACTCTATGAGGTACAAAACCTAACACTGCACGCACTAAGTACTATATTTCATACATACAGATGTACATACAAGGTCACTGGGTCCAGTCAATGCAAATCACAAGATTAGAGTTATCCATGGATCTGTTAAATTCACCAGCATTGTCTAACTGTCGTGCTTGTAACCAAGAAATTCTTCAACAACTTAACTAACCCTACTACATATCAACTAACCCCGTGTAACACTGCTCAACTGGCTCCGAGAGCGACAGTCGTGCAAATCCGATCGAAACAGACGCATTGTATCGTCAGTATCAGGTCTCCGAATAATTAAACCAGACACAACACCTTCCAAGTGTTGAAGCTCCTCGGGCTCTAAAAGTCCATACAGACTTTTGAGGAACCGACGTTGCTGTGGACCTCCACGGTATACCCTGCTCATAGAAACCATCAATTCCATCATCACTTCGTTGGTGTATCGAGATATTCTCCGGAGTACTTTGCCTAAGTGATACACCACCTCGCACATATCTGCAGATAACTCCGCTGAACAGCCTACTCCGTGGGCCCCGTCTAGAATGAGACACATGGCTGTTACCAGCTCTAGTGATGAATTGGCCATGCCACAAATCCGCGTCACTTCACCGACTCGCCACCCTAGCGTCTCCACCAACGTCTGCGCAGCGTTCCGCCGGGTTATGGTCTCCAAGTGACGAATAATGAGAGCTAAAGCTTCATCTAGCAGTGCCTTATCTTTTCTCAAGTGGGGTGGAAAAATGGCCAGAATCTTGTCTGAAATGACCTCACGAGCAGAAAGTACACTGACTTGTTTCTTTTCCGCAAGCTTAGGCAAGTGGTGGGTGAGAATGGATCGAGACACCAAGTACTTTGTATGTCCAATGGTGATAGACACAAGGTTCGGGTTATAATCCATGACACCAGCATGACGAGATCTCCGCCGGCGACGTCCACGAGTTTCAAATCCAGCAGACAAGTAATCCTCAGATTCAACACTCGAAACACCAGGACTACCCACCGGAGAAGACCCCGCCGAGGCCCCGGGAACAGCAACACACGTGCAAGTATGGACATGCGGCGGACGTGATTGTTCCGGGCTAGGAGCATCATCACAGCTACCACCCGAGGACCCCACACTAGAAGAATAGGGAGTATAGAATGGTTGATACTGCTGGTTAGGGTCATACGGCGGTGGAACGTAATAACCATGGGCGGGATGTGGCGGCGGCCCCATTCCGGGGTGAGCGGGATAGTACCCATACGGAGGATAATGAGGTTGCGGTTGGGGATAGGCTCCCCAAGCATAGCCAGGTTGAGAATTCCACCAGTTGTGGGACATTTTGAACGATCGGTTAAGCTGAAAGGAGAATGATGTCGTGCGTGGTGCTCCAAAAGCCGTGATTCTTGAGGTACAGCATATGATATATTTATACAGAATCAACCATTGGTTCATCTAATGACCGGATATCCCGCCACGGGGCTCCCGCTTGTCCATCTTCTCACCAAGCAACTTGTTCAACACAATCACCAAGCACCATCACACTGTCCAAGCATCTGATCTTCACAGCGCAAAAACGGGTCCAAGTTTGCAGTCAGAGTTTGAGACAAAAAAGAAAACTAATTGTCATGGACCACACAGGAGAAATCATCGTGCAAGCATACAAGCAATTGTGGAAAATGCATCAAAAAAAGCAAAAAGAAATGTTGAGTTGGGCGCGATTCGAACGCACGCATCTTTCGATATTGTGGTACCCTTTACGGGCATAAGGATCAAAGTAATGCCTTGAACACAACGCCATAACCACTCGGCCACCAACCCTGGTTTGTTGAAAGCAGTGGTGCTTTCAGACATTAAGTTAGCTAGTGAAAATAGAGCTAGTTGATTGGCTGTAATCATTTATGCATATTATCCCATCTGAGGATATGACACATGTACCGGTGATTTGTTCCACTCCCGTATTATAAGCAAAGAAACGTTTCCGCTGTCACCATCCGTGCATATATAAAATCGACCGTATATCACACCATGACGTCACATTCACGTACATATGTAGACTCAAGATGAAAAAACAGCATTTCATTATAGTCACTCAAAAAAGGCATAAAATCATCCTAAATCTCCCCAGCCTGCGTAACACCAAGCTCCACTCCCGCAATCTGCAAGGCCAAAAAGCGCGAATAATACCGACAAATAGCTAGATTCCCGCCATGGAACCAGAATCCCGGATGCCCACTACGCTGCCACATGACTCTCATCTCGCCTTCTTCAGTGAACCCCCAGACATCACCGACTCTCTCCGCCACATCATCACCAAAGGTCAACCGTGTCTGAGTGCGCATGTTTTGGTACCCCGTTGCAAAGACCACTTCGTCGGCCGGTAGCTCAGACCCATCGGACATGACGAGACCGGATGGTGTGACGCGGTCGATCTCGCAACCTTGCTTGACTGAGATGCGACCGGAGGCGATGAGCGCGGCGGCGCCAACGTCAATGTAGTAGCCGCCTCCACGTTGGAAGTATTTGATGAATAGGCCGGCATCGTCGGGGCCATCGTCGGTTTTGAAGCCGGCTTTGGCGAGGCCGATGTGCATTTCGGCGTCCATCTTCTTTTGCTTCTCGGTGATGCGCACTTGGAGGGCTTTGAGTACGGATACTGGAAGACCGTGGAGTAGCATGTCGGCATCGTCAACTGGTGGGCCATCCTCTGAGAAGAGAGCCTTCAAGCCAACCTCGACAATGGCCTTGGAAGAAACCACGTGGGTAGTGCTACGCTGGATGATAGTTACATGGTATCCCTTTTCAACGTAGTCCTGCGCGATATCATGAGCGGAATTGCATGAACCAACCACGACAGCATGCTTAGGAGAGGCCGGGTCTTCCTGCTGCTTAGCCCCGCGGAACTCAGAAGAGTGAACAAGAAGGCCCTTAAAGTCATCCGTGCCGGGAATTTCAGGCATATTCTTCTTTCCTGAATGGCCAGTCGCCTGGATAACATGACGGGGATGGAAAGTCCGTTTCTCCTTCTTCCCATTGACCTCTCTTTCAACGGTCACAGTCCAGCGCTTATCGTCGTCACTCCACACGGCACTTTCCATAGTCGTTGACGTCCAGATATTAAGCTCTAAAAGAGCAGCATACGCCTCAAAGAACTGCGCAAGCTTGTCCTTGGGGGTAAAGATGGGCCAGCTAGAGGGGAATGGGAGATAAGGCAGGTGGTCGTACCAGACAGGATCATGGAGAACCAGTTGGTGGTACCGATTGCGCCAATTGTCGCCAACAGCGGGGTTCTTGTCAATGACGAGTGTAGAAATCCCCAGCATCTTGAGGCGTGCTGCGATGGTGAGACCGGCTTGGCCACCTCCTATAGAATCGTTAGTATGAATGCCGTTTTATTCGAGTGAGGAGAAACTTACCAAGAACGAACACGGCAGGCTCAGCTCCATCTTCAAAATTCTCTTCCGATGCTCTCCGCTCCTTCCAGTTCTTCCGTCCAACATTCGCTCCGTGGACGACACCTTTTGGTCTCCGCTCGTTAATAGCCTCTTCAAGGCCAGCTAGCTCCCGCATACTAGTATACATAGTGAATATCCTCCAGACACCCCGTTCCTCCTGGACTGCGTTCACAAGACCACGGCCAGTACCAATAGCCGTTTCCAAGTCAAGAACAAACTGAACACACTCCAATTCCATAACATTGGCCGCAGTACTCTTTCCACCAGACATCTTAACAACCTTGGGAGCTCTAGAAGGAGTACTCTTATCCAGAGCAACCTTCTTCAAACGGAAGCCATCACGGGAAGTCCCCGCCTTCAAGAGGAAGTCGCGGATACCCTTGGTTGTCGAGGCAGTATGGAACTCCCATGTCAAGGCTAGATGATCGCGCCAGTAGCCATTAGCTACGAATAAATCAGCGAGATCAGACGGGGTTGAAGCTAGGAGGTTGTTGATGGTGCTGATAAGGTTGGTTGCAACGGTCTCTGGGGTAGCGGAGGTTGCAAATTTGGCTGGGAGGGGAAAGTGGGCTAAAGGGATGTTGACGGAGCCCGGGACGGGTCTTAGCGCGGAAGGTATTTCAGTAGTGGCCATTATGAAGTTGTTTGATTGGCGGGTTGGTAGTTGGATACTGAATGGGGAGATAATGTTCTCATGAGTGCGGAATATCTTGGCCATTTATACTAAACTAATGATGGCCGGTGAAGTCTTGGCTACCCATCATACACCTGCTTATTCGGCAGTATTCTTGGCAGGTCTCCTATCATACGGGTAACGCACGTTGCACCACGACCTAAATCCCCAACAACACAATCATGAGGACCATTCGTATTCACTGATTGGCAACTATAAGCCTCCAAAAATATGCATGTGCGGCTCCGATATCCATGCCTGACCACATTGACGACAAGCATTCTACCTACACAAAGAGCCCAGAATGTAGTACACTTATGATTCAACTCGGGCAATTCTCCAACTCCCCATGAAGCACTTTTCGTACATTACAGCCGAGACACCTGCGTACACTATGATCCCATCGGCTTTGATCTCGGTATAATTGATAACGGCATGGGAAAGAACACCGGCGTTTCCAAATTCGGTCACTTATACTGTCATGAGACTACATGGGGTTTAACCCTATCATGCGCCTAGGCATGCGGACCCCGTCATCTCCAACAAAGTAACTCCAACCGCCGTCTATGAAGGTAATGCAAGAAGATAAATAAATTCAACAGTGAATAAATCTCCGTCGTCTCCAATTACCCAAAAAGATATTTTATCCCAAGATTGTTGGAATTGAAGGTGGTAATCCCAGGGGCAACAGCGACTTCCGGTTGACCGAGCCTTATAGGAATGGATGTGAATTCTCTAGTTGGAGACATTAAGCGGTCGCAAGCGGAGTAGACGAAATCGAAATAATGAGGCGGAGAGAGGATGGCGGAACAGGGAAGTGTGTGGGGTAGCTCTGGGGAAACTTGTTGGAGAAATAGTGCATTGAGGAATTCATAACCAATTTTTCAAGTTTTTTGACTTTTTTCAGTGACGTTTGACATTCGGTTGTGAGGTGCATTCATTCTCATGTGTCGATGAATGAGTTGGAGACTTTGAGTATGTAATGTGTTTGTGGTTTCTCTACCTTGTAGTTTTGGAGAACTTCGTGATGCCCGTGTTTGAGAGACTGGTACATACTTACAAGATGATGTAATCATGTTGAACTTTAATTTAGAAAACTGATGAGGGATGGTATATCATCTGATCAGTAATTCATCAAACCAGCTCACCCCGCAACAGCGTAAACAGCTCCCCTCAATAAGTCCAGACTCATCCTCCATCCTATCGGCACTTTGTCTCACTGAATATCACTTGACATCACTTTCATCATCGCCCAGTCTCCTCCTTAACCTCCAATAAGACCCTAACCCATACTACCAGCCCATCACACCCGCCCGTCCAGAACTTGAGGCTCTGTGGACAGACGGAAGTTTTGCCTCCCCCACATTCCCCATCTGACCTATATAGCCCAACAGCACAACAGCCAAAGTTCCAAAAACATCGAACACTCAGGGTTCCAGGGGGCAGCAAAATGAGATAACAGACGGGATGTATTGGTAGGTATTCTCCAGATATCCGGTCAAAGGGCACTTTATACGTGTTGTTGCTGTTTTCATGTGTCACAAGGATGTCTTGGGCGGTGGTGATGTGGACGTTTTGCGTGCCGTTGTTGGAGAGGATTGTTGGGCTCTTTTGAATGGTGAAAGGCGGATGACCGATGGGGAGGGGGCATGGCGGATATGGACTAGTGGCGGATGACGAGCTTCGAAGCGGTCTCTTAGTTGAGGCCGAGTTGTCTAAGTTGGGTTTTTGGGATATAACTAGACCTTAAGCTACTACATCTATAAGAACATGACCTCCCTCGATACTACCCGACTACTACCCTCCTTTACATCTATCCTTCTTCACAACTTCTTTTAGTCTGTCATCAGTCAATTCAAAAACTTGGCAAATCCAGACCCAAAATGTCCAACACAGGAACATCGATATCTCCCAAACCATCCGTCGAAAAACGCGAAAACATGTCATCCCGTCCCGACACCGCCAACAGTGCCCAGCACCCTGGCCCTCGGTATACCGAGCAACCACAAAACGGTGTTCCTCTTGCCCCCCAACATACTCTTGGTTCCTTCAGCATCACGCCCGAGATGTTTGAGCAGCTGTATCTCGGGCCCAAGAACCAGGTTAAGGGAGACCTTCGTCAGAAGTTTGGTAACCCTACACCCGTCGGTATTGCCGGCTTCATTCTTACCACTACCCCGCTCAGTATGGCTCTTCTAGGATGGAGAGGAGCGGGTGGTTTGATTGCCCCCGCAAACGTGTAAGTGACTAGTTTCTGGCGGTGCTTGAATCCATACTAACTTTAGTTTAGCGGAACTTACCTTTGGCTTGGTGGTGTCCTTTTGCTCTTTGGGGGTGTCGGCGAGTGGATCCTTGGAAACACCTATCCCGCTACAGTCTTCTTCACCTTTGGCGGCTTCTGGCTCACCATTGGAACCACCGTCATCCCAGACTCCGGCGCCATTGTCTCCTACGCAACTGACACTGCCAACGCCTACCAATCTGCCATTGCCAACCCGCAATTCTACGCCACCTACGGCTTCTTTTTTGTCTGTATGATTCTAATGAGCTTTGTCTTCATGATTGGTGCTGTTCGCGTCAACGTTGCCTTCTTCGTCGTCTTCCTTAGCTTAGTTCTCACTTGTAAGTCGTTCTACCTATGACGTCACCGTGTAACACATTCTGAAATTAACCCTATTTAGACTGCTGTCTCGCTGCTTCGTTCTTCGCCGCTGCTGATGGACATACTAGCTCTTCTACTACGCTGCAACATGCTGGCGGTGGCTGTTTGTTTGTTTGCTCGCTTGCTGGTTGGTGGATTTTCATCGGGTTGATTTTATCTTCTGTTGACTTCCCCTTTTCCTTGCCAATGGGTGATTTGTCGACTGTCGTCAAGGGAAAGACTACTCGTGAGAAGGAGGTTTAAGTTGAAGACATTTGAAAAAGATTTATATAAACGGACTTGGGGGGATTAGAATATAGTTAAGGTAGTTGTATTGGAGGTTATTGGCCTTACAAACAACCCCTACTACCACCCAGTGGGGCTTGGCACTGTCAGTTGTATTGGTGACATGTTCTCGACTCTTTCCTATCTGTGCTATAGCATAATCTCAAAGATAGGTCTGTCACGTAGATATTAAGATAGATTGATAAAAAAAGAAGTCATCATCATAAACAAAACTAGCAAATATGTACTCTCATACTTTAATGGGAAACATCCTCCCAGCTAACCCACCCACGTCCCTCAACAGTCTTAAGCTCTTCCTCAGTGTAAACCTTACCAGTAGTGAAGTAACCAGCGTTAATCTTAGCATCAATTTCGACTCGTGAATCACTAGGGATCATCTCTGTAATACATGTTAGCAAGTATTCTATCCGTCAGAAACTTCCACCAAAACTTACCATCTGGAATTGGAACACGCTCAAGAATAGGAATTCCCTGATCGACAATAGCGTCATGCTTCATGTTTGACATGGACAACATCCGATCAATCTTAGTGATACCCAACCAATGGAGAATATCAGGCATTAAAGCCTGGAACCGCATATCTCTGACACCAGCAACATTCTCCGTACGCTGGAAATACTTGTCTGCCGTGTCACCACCTCTCTTGCGGGCGTTGTATACCAGGTACTTTACGACTTCACCCAGAGCTCTACCCTCCTTACGGAAGTAAATCACCAAGCCAGATCCTCCGTTCTGCGCCTCCTTGATAGCTTCCTCGATACCGAAAGCCAGGTATGGTCTGCACGTGCAGATATCACTCTGGAAGACATCCGACCCGTTACATTCGTCGTGAACACGAAGAGCCAACCGGCAGTTAGGATCACTGACGCGCTCAGGAGGACCAAAGATATACACCGTCAACCCTCCAATAGGTGGAAGGAACACCTTGATATCAGGACGCGTCACCAATTCTGGGTACGAACCACCCATGTGTTCGAATAGCGCCCGACGGAGAGTTCCCTCGTCAATGCCGAAACGCTCCGCAATACCAGGGAGGTACCACACGGGTTCAACCGCCGCCTTGGTAACTCTGACGTCACCTTCGGCATTGGTAACAATGGTTCCATCAACAGGAAGTCTACCAGCCTTAATTGAGTCCACGATCTCCGCGACTCTCATATGAGCTCTGGTAACAGCAATAGTTGGCCGAACATCCAACCCCTCTTCAAGAAGACCGCCATAATGCTTCACAATATCCGCGCCAAAGGGGTCCATGGACACAATCTTCTTTGGGTCACCCCATGCAGTCTGGAATGGGAAGTTGAAGGATGGCTGGGTGTTGGTGAATGATGGGCGGAAATCCGGGGGCAAGTCGCCCGAGGCAATAGCAAGGGCGTTGTAGACGGAATAACTACCACCATGGGCACCAATAGCGTTGCGCCGAGGGAGTGTTTTACCGGAGCGAGAGACGAGAACGGGGCCACGGATAAGGGGGTCTGGAGAGCCCCATGTTAAAGGGATGGGGTCAACGACACTTTGGCCTGGGTAGGTGGTAAGCTGTATTATGGGTGGTTAGAGGAGATATCTTGACAAATGACCAAGTCAATAACTTACAATGATGCGACTAGTGTACTTAGGCTGGGTAGTAGCCTCAGGCGCAACCTCCTCGGTAGGTTTCGAATCAGTCATATTGGTATCAGAGTCCGATTGTTGAGTAGATTTATCCTCGTCGCTAGTCTTAACACGCTTAGATGGAGGCAATTGTGTTTCGTTTGAAGATTCAGGAATGTCCGATGTAGCGGGATCAAGAGAATAAGCAGTATTCATATCGAAGAAGAAACAAGGCAGACAGCCAAATAGAGGGGTTGACAGTAGGATTATATGTTAGTCAGGGGCGCGCGTGATATAGCTGATTGGAGGGGTACAGTGCAGTACCGATGAGCGGGTGGACAGGAGTAATTCGGTTGTATATTTTATCTGTGAAAGTGTTGTTGTAGTTGGGCAGCTTTAGATTAGGCTTTGGTTGTGGATGATTACTTTTCATGGTATCGAGTTATCATGATCGATTATCCATGTTCCATCTATCTCGGCCTTCATATCTTTGTACTCAACAACCACAATTGATACATCCCTTTGAAACTACAGCTATCTACAGTACCGCCCAATCCGATTGTCTCTCTTACAACACTGCATATCATTAATCCATACAATCAAGGCTGATAGTCCACCAGCACAGCACAGCAAGATAATCAACCCAAGATTGGAAATCCATTTATACGCACCCCTACCCTGGTCCTTGTATCGTCCACCCCACTGGATCTCCAAACATCCTGGTGTCACTTCAAAGCGTCTGTTCGTCGGATTCCGGTGGAGTCCGCTATCTTGTTCCATTATCCAAAGTGTTGCTTATGGGAACATGTTCTCCTGAGATGGGACTATGTTCGTGTACATATGTACATATCCCTTGGCTTGGAAACTTGAGGCTTTTGCATGATTCCAGTTTGGTCACGAGATTCTAAACATGGCGGAGATACGACAATGCCAACGCTGTTTCTAGTGTCTATCGGTAATGAATGTGTTAGGGTCTATAGGGTTTCTATCATTGAGGAACCGATATGGTTATGCACACGCCCCTAGCTTTTACACGTGGCGATGCAATAGGCTCCTCCTACTTCAACAATCATGACGGCAAGTTTCGGCCCAACTATAACCATGGTTTCTTTCAGGTCGCTACAGCGTCAGAGTAGTTTTTTTGTCATTATGTCAACTACCAAATCCGCCTCAACAGTTATGAAATAATCCTGTTATGAATGGGTATATTGATTACATTGAAACGTAGAATAGTCATAGTTGACATTCCCTTAGCACCTAAAACAAAGTCCCATCACCAGACATCAAAATTGGGCTACACTTAGTCTCAGGACGGAACTTCGCAGCAACCTCCCGACCTGCCTTCCAACTTCCCGCCTCCAGCATCTGTGCCATACTCAACTCGAATCCTTTGTCTGCATACTTAGCCTTAACAATCTTGTAAAGCTCATCTAACAGAGCAACAGTGAGCGCCCTCCACTCTACGATGACGTCACCGGTTGCATCATACTTGGGAAGATTCTTGACTTCACTAGCCTGAAGACCAGCTTCCAGCACGTCAGCCTTCAGCTTCAATACTTCGAGGTCAACAAACAGACCGCCATTCCGATACTCGGGAAGGCCAGTGCCAATATCGGTGTTCTTGGTGGTATACCCAAGGACCTTAACAAACGGTACTGTAAGGGAGTATCCCAACCATTGCGTCAACTTGTGGAATGGTTGAATCCCAGCACCGAGCGAGCCATCTCCTTGCTCCTTAAGAACTTGCAATGGCCAGGCATCGCCCACCGGGTGTCCGGCAACCTGAGTCCGGGTCTTAGGCCAGGCAGGCAGGAGAAGAGCTTGTAGAGTATCCCAGAGAACCTGGTAGTCGAGAACACCCGGGGATACAGTAGAGATGTGGTCCACCAGGGCTCCGGGACGTGGCTTAAGGAATATAGCCTGGTTGGCGATGATTGAAGAGCCAACTGAGTTCAAGAGGGAAACTCGGGATGACACGCCCACCATGGGGTTTGTAGGGGTGATTTGGAAGTATTTGTCAAATGCGGCTTCTGTGAAGGCCTCGAGACCGGCGGCTACAAGACGAGAAAAGTTACGTTAGTTCCAAATACCCGACTGAATCACCATAATACATACCATCAACAGTCTGTGAGCCATCTGAACTAAGCACACCAGCCTTAAACATGTACAAACTAGCCACAGCAATCCCCTCACTCCGGTTATACTCCTTCCCCGTCTCCGGCTCAACGAATTTCCAAACATCACCAGCACCGGCATCCAAAAGGACAGAAACCAAGAATAAGTCAATCAGCCGTCTAGTGATCTCCATCTTATCAAGTCCCTCCTTCTCCCATGCTTCCTGTAACGGTGTAATCCGATCGGAACCGCCTACATTGAAGTGTTGCCATCTCCCGTGTGGGGGAATATCGCTGTACCTATCGGGCCCAAAGTCTCGCTGTGTCTGTCAGTTGGATGCTGTCTTGGTGGTTAATATATTTTTCTTTGGAACTCACGTCGATAGTATTGCAGACATAGTCGGCGACTTTGGCGAGGTTTGCCTCGTGGTATTCAAAGTTCTTGAGACGGCCTTCCTGTGCTGCTTTCAGAATAATCTGCGAGCGGTCACGGACAGCTTGCAGGCTAGTAAGGTAGTCAATAGTCTTGTCGGTCATGACGATAATGTAGTTCGATGAATGGGATGTTCAAATCAAGTCAAGAATAGGTTCTACCTCGTAGACTTTGATAGATTAATGAGTACAGTCCGTTAGTCCAATTGCCGACGTTATGCGACGTCGTCATTGATGTATGTACAGTACAAACAAGTTTTCCGCCCCCGGTAATTGGAGAGGTATAGTTGATGATCAGTCAGCTGATTCCATCCCTGAGCCATTACCAAATGTAAACCTAATGGACATGCACAGCCTATGCTATCGCGACGGTAGTCTTGCATGATACAGTATGTATTCCGTTGGTTAAACTCACCCCACCAGTCTGGGGTTCGTTATCGCGACATGGTATCTGCCGTTATCAGATAAATAGAATGCTATCTTGCCCCACCAAACCCCAGATTGACAATCCTAGTACCCAAGCTTCTTGATAGAGACACCCCACTTCACGCCCCAACTGACGGTGCCCTCCAATCGACATCTCCAAACTTCAATAAGTTATGGTATATCTCACCTAATACAACTGCACTCCTGACTTGAAGCCCCTATGCAGAAGTCATTAGCGATGAAGCGAGTTTTGGATGACAAACCACCCGTAAAATGATCACGAGCCCAACCCAAACACGCATACCCCATTACAACCTCAAGAACTCCCGAATACAAACCTAGTACCGCCAAAATCCAGCAAACACGTACAAGTGCAAATATTACTAGACACCATATCTTCGGGGACCTTGACGGAGTTACATCAGACCAAGATTATCTGATATGCACATAACTGGTTATCATACGGGTGACCTGTAGCACCAATCGAGGAGGATGAGGGGTCATGAGTATTATAGTAGGGAAGCCTAGTTAAGCCTAGGAGTTAGACAGGGGCTTACGTCTGTCGCATGGGAATATATCTTATGCCGTCAGCCCAACGAGGAATACCAAAGAATACCTTGAAAGTATCAACGTTTGTCTTTTTTTCAATTCCTTTGGTACTCGCAACTTTTGCTCCTCTTAATACCACCTTTCAACCAGTTTAACCACAAACTACACTCACCAAACCAAAGCCACCTCCCTCAACCCGCTCAAACACCAAAAATGACTCCCACAATCGTCTCATCAGCCGACTACGATGCGCTCCTCGCCACCCTCCGTGACCGCTCTCTAACCCCCTCCCAAGTACGGAAAACCGTCGCCAAAATGACCGCCATCGTCGCCCAATCCGCAATCACCCCTCCATCTCCAACCGAGCGGATCGCCATCGTCGTGATTCTCCGCTCAGGTCTGGCCATGATGGACGCCTTTGCCGATGCCCTACCAGAGACCACCGATACCGTCGTTTACCACCTAGGTCTCTTCCGTGAAAAGCACTCCCTTCAACCAGTGGAATACTACAACAAGCTTCCTAAGAAGCCAGAAAACATTAAGCATGCTTATGTGCTGGATCCATTGGTTGCTACTGGTGGTACTGCTAATGCCGCGATCAACATTTTGAAGTAAGATAACATTAGATCCTACGAACTTTGTGAACTTGTGCTAACGCGGTTTTCTTATCTGTAGAGATTGGGGTGTCGAGAAGGTCACATTCGCCTGCATTCTCGCGAGTAAAACAGGTCTTGCCAGTGCTGCTGCCGCGTGGCCTGAAGGCACAAACTTTGTCGTCGGTCATGTAGACGATGTTGTTGATGCAAAGGGCTACGTGCAACCGGGCGTGGGTGATATCGGTGACCGCCTGTTTGGTACAACTGAGTAGATGGATGTTTTCAAATTCATTTGGGATGCGGGGTCGTCTTCAGATGATGCGTCTATGCCATGTAATTAGGGTCACATGTTACGATACAAAGTGTATCAATTTGTTCGAATAGATTAACAACCATTTCAATTCATATATCATCATCATCCAATCATATACCACTCTAATTATGAATGCCATCTCGCTGTTACTGTCTTTGTCTGTGTGTAAAACTGCCAATGACTTCTCCCATGTACATTCAAATCACCCATAAACGAATCCTTATTACTAGTTCGCTGGACTGGCCCCGACGGTGCTATATAAATTGTTAGCCCTGACAACCCGTACCTCCCATGTTACATCAAACTTACCTATAATGGGCACGTTAATCCCAATCTGGCCAACATTAACACTCTTCTGGAAGACTTGTGCTTGGTTCGGACTACTAGTGAACAACGTACAGCCATTGCCGTCTTACAAACCACGTTAGTAGTCTCCCCTTTTGTTTCTAATCTACAACCTGACTTACATCTGTTATTGTTCACCAACTCTATCGCCTCTTCCATAGTCTCAACAAACATGCACACCAACACTGGGCCAAAGATTTCTTCTTGGTAGCAAGCCATATCTGTTTCGACATCTGTCAAGATAGTAGGCCCGATGAAATTCCCGTTCGGATACTCCGGAACAACGACATCCCGTCCATCCAAAACCACCGTGGCACCCCGAGAAACTGCATCAGCTATGATACCTTCCACTCTCGCCTTTGCTACCCGGTCTACCAACGGACCTACATTGACGCTAGGGTCATGTCCACAGCCCAACACAAACCTGTTGGACACCTTTACCAAATCTGGAAGCCAACTACTTGTTTCGCCCACCAAGACAGCCACACTTAATGCCATGCATCGTTGGCCGGCTGCCCCAAAGGCACTCGCGGCGATAGCAAAGACTGTACTTCGTCTATCCGCATCCGGGAGGACCACTCCATGGTTCTTTCCCGAACACTCAGCCTGGATGCGTTTCTTAGTTGCACGGGCATGATCGTATAGTCTCTCTCCTACCGCCTCTGACCCAACAAAGCTCACTGCTCGAATCATCGGTTGGGCCATAAGTGCCTCTACAACGCTTCTACCGCCATTGATAACGTTCACAACACCCGGTGGAAACCCAGCTTTGAGAAAGCATTCTGCCATGATCAGTGCCGCTGTGGGTGTCTTCTCACTAGGTTTCAATATACAGACATTGCCTGTCAGTAGGGCATATGGTATTGACCAAAGTGGAATCATGAACGGAAAGTTAAACGGGGAAACGGAAAGACATATCCCAAGTGGTTCGTTTATCGTCACTATTGAGCATCCAGACATGGTATGGTGTTGGCCATTCATCTCTAATGAGACTGCTAATGCAGTCTGCACGGCATCGAGCCCACGCTCAAACTCGGCACCTGCATCTTGGAGTGTCTTCCCCACCTCATTTACAAGAACATTACGCTATGGCCATAGTTAGTAAATGAATGATACAAGATGGCAAAGCACACTTTAAGACTTACTATCCGACTACTCTGTTGTCTCAGGTGTTGAACAAAGTTGAGCATCAACGGCAACCTCTGATGCGGAGCCATCGCCGCCCATCCCGGCTGAGCCTCCGCAGCCACAGCCACACACGCCTTCACCTCCTCACTAGTAGACTCCGGCACCCTCGTGACATCCGCCTGGGTAGCCTATAAACCTGTTAATTCCACTCCCAGCACATAACCCGAAAGGAACCTACCGGATCCAACACCCGAGTCCACCGTGCCGCACTCGACACTATAAACTCGTTACCAACGAAATTATGCGTAACTCCCTGAGTCAATTGATATTCCTGCGCAAACCCTCCCACCCCACTATGGAACGAAGTCGCATTTTGCGGCGACGTCATTTCATAGCGGGCCCTTTTTAAAGGCGGGTTCATGACATCTCTCGGGGTAAGCGGGTGTGACTCGTTCACCGTCGACGGAGGCGATAACGCATTCGGTGATAAATTGTGTTGCTCCATAGCACATG
>LCZG01000089.1:64990-109297 GCA_001483325.1 Huntiella savannae
TAGTGATTTGGAGATTCCTCGGATATCTCCATGCCAAGTAGGGGGTTGGAGCTCTTAAATTCGGGTCACGAAGGGTTAACCTGATGATTCCATGCACATACCCGGCCCAGCCAAATACGCTGCCACGTTCTGTAGCCCCACATTCGGAAGGGATGTAGATTTCTATTGGTTGACATCTTCACTAACACGAGCAACAGCGAATAGGGTTACTGGAAACAACAGAAGGCGGTTATCAATCAATATTGTGGTTACCTGCAGTTTGCTGTTTCATTCATCCAGTTCTGGTGCTTTTCTTTTACGTGATCACATTGCATTACTCCTGGGGTAGTTGTACTGATGAGCATACGGTTCCATGGTTGAACCGTCCGTTCAGGTGATTCTCAACGCCGATTAATGTATGTACATATGTATGTACATACATATCTACGAAAACGAGATGCTTCCACGCTTTCTCAAATAACATGTCGTCTCCATCTACAACAACCGGCCCAACGGTAAATTATCAATCATCAATACCCACTAATCATCCTCCCAAAATAGAGTTTTAGACCCTAGGATTAAATGCCATAACCCTTGTGTGTATTGCCTCTCAACCTTCTTGTTGGGCCACTAGTTTTAACCCAACCACATTGTCACAAGCAGAGCCGCAACTGTAATTGTTGGCCCCGAAAGCTGTGTCTCTGGCTCTGAGTGACATTGACTGTTGAATTGGGTATGACCTGCTTGGGGTGTTCACACTTGTGTGTACACCATCATTAGTTTTTTCCATTTGCTACATGCCAAAAACAGGAGTAAGCTTGTCAACCTCTAATGGAAACTCAAATACGAGGCTCAACAACATTTCGCCACATCAGACATAGTCACAACAGGACACATAAAAAATTACTTGTAAATAACTTGTGTCATAACTAAATTCATTATTTTTTTCCAACGGCCAAAATCAAATATCCGTTGCGCAATGGAGCGACCCTCCTTGTCGACGATAACATCCGCCATCATCTACTGTTTAAGCCTTAACACCCGTACCCTCAGCCTGCTTGGCCACATACTCCTCCCGGTTCATGGGAGCAGTACCGAGGTTGTTACGGTTGCGGAAGAACAGAATACCGTTACCCTCACCCTTAGCCTCCTTGCAGGGCTCGACCCACTGGCACCAGCGGGCAGTCTGCCAGATGGCGTACAGGAAACCCTTCCAGCCATTCTCAGTGTTGGAACGGTAGTGCTGGCCCATGACCTTGCGGATAGCCTGAGAAGCCTCCTCAGCTTTGTAGAAAGGAATGGTGCTGACGTAGTGGTGGAGAACGTGAGTCTCAATGATGCGGTGGAGAACGTGAACACCAACGAAGCCGAAGTCGCGGTCAATAGTGGCAGCTGCACCACGGACAAAGTTCCAGGTGTCGGCAGTGTAGTGGGGAATAGTAGGATCAGTGTGCTGCATGAAGGTAATAGCAACTATATCACGACAGAGTTAGTGAGCTTTTCTTATATTGTGTAAGAGATGGTGTGGTGGAATGACTTACCGAGCCAGTGGTTCACCCACAGGTAAGGGATCCAGTACCAAACAAACATGTTCAGCGCGCCGTAAGTCTGGCCAAGGTAGTAGAGACCAGCAAGAGCAGCAACGATACCGATATCACTGAGGATAATCAGCCAAGTATCCTTGGCCTCGTACAGAGGGCTGTTAATGTTGAAGTGGTTCACGCCACCAAAGAGACCGTTCTTCTTGCCCTTACCACGGCCCTCACGCTGGCGCTCGTGGTTGTTGTGACCAGTAACGTTACCAGTGAGGTAGTACGGCCAGCCAAGAAGCTGCTGAGCGATAAGATCAAAGAGGGTAGCAATAGGGGTCTCCTCAGTAAGCTCATGCAGGTCCTCGGCAAACTTTCCAAGTCTGCTGGCGTGCTCCTCGCGGGTGCGGGGAAGGAAAACCATATCACGGGCCATGTTAGCAGTGGCCTTGTGGTGCTTGCCGTGCGAGATCTTCCACGACCAGTAGGGAACGAGAAGGAAAGAGTGAAGAACCCAACCAGTCATATCGTTGACGGTCTTGGAATCGGAGAAAGCCTGGTGGCCGCACTCGTGGGCAATAACCCAGATACCAGTGGCGAAGAGACCCTGGAGCAGGGTGTAGATACCCCAAAGGGCAAAGCGAGCATAGTACGAAGGGATAAACTCGGGGGTAACATAGTTGTGCCACACGTAGAAGATGGAGGCCAAGGCAAACACGTCGCGAGCAATGTAGAGGTAACCGTGAAGAGCGGAGCGCTCGAAGCAGTGCTTAGGGATAGCATCGTAGATGTCCTTGATGGTGTAGTCGGGTACAGTGAAGGGCTGGCCGTAGGTGTCGGTCAGCTGGCCATAAGGAGAGTCCTTGGCCTTGACGTCAGAGTCCATGGAAGACAGAGAGGTAGAGGAAGCCGAGGGACGGGGAGAGTCGCAAGGAGAGCCACCCGCAGACGAAGAGGCGGAGGTGCTGGTGTTGGTCCGGCGAGTAGCCGGTTGGCTGGTGCTGACTCCAGTCGAGGCCATTGTATCTAAACGATTAGAGTTAATGGATGAAGACTGAATATTCAAAAGAGAAAAATGAAGGAAGAGATGGTTAGTACAAAAAGAAAGTGAGGAGGAATATGGGGGCGGTAACAGTGTATATATAGATGCAAGAGGGGCTTGACCACCAAGTCTCTTTTGATAACATGGAAAAGCTGGCCGGGTGCACAGGGCAGGGTCAAACTAACATGCTCGAGGAAGGAGTGGGGATCGGCCGTGCAAGTGGACGCAGAACTGAGGGAAACGCCGATGGCAAGCTAACGGGGGATCGAACAAAATTCTATTCAGGCCATGCAAGACCAAAAGAGTCAAACTAGACGAACACGGGGGTAAACCGACATATGGCTTGACGCCATTGCTCTGGGGTAAAATTCATGCCTGGAAAGCAGCGGTATTGCGTGAGACACTTGCCTTTGACCTGCCAAGTCCGACCCACGACGTTCTCAACCAACTTGGACTGCCAAGGGCTTGCCGGATCGATAAATTCGGGGTTTGAGCTAGCGTCGTGGTGGTAGACTGCTTACAAGTCCGGGGGAAATGGTCAAGGCATTGGGATCCGTATGGGACGATAGGAGGGCAAAGGAGTTGGATTAGCCGATCTCTGAGAGGTCGGTTTGTGCCCTTGGACCCAGCGCCAGCATGTGTGGTTGGGGAACGGGATGCGGGTTGGTACTCCTTCAAAAATCGCCGGGGCCAAAGCAACCACCTCCGGGTCGAGGGTGTTATTTGAAATATTGGTGGTGTGTACGGATTAACGGCCGACGTCCATCTATCATGAGGACATTCTGATCCTCGAATTGCGAAATAATCCATAAGCAATAGAGAATGAGCATAAACGTCAAACTGATGGTCTTGCGAAATGATCCATAAGGAATAGAGGATGAGCATAAACGCCAAACTGATGGTCTCAGGCGGAAGAGTCAGGGGCATGGATGTGCTGTTGTACGGATTAAGTGAAAAATATGCCACTTACGAAATCTGCGATTCGGGCAAATATCGATTGGTGCCGTTGATGTCAATTGGTTTGGGCTTTGAATATGCCCTAAATGGGGCTTTATGTTTGTGGCAATGGCTGTCGTTCTTTTATCACAATTTTGGTCGGCAGGTTACCAAGTGGTGTGTTATACCTTGTGACAGATTCAAAGTTTGTCGTCAGTTCATATTCAGCTACTTGTATCGACATCAAATCGTAGTTTTTCACAAGGGTAAAGCTATTGCACCGTACAGAATCCAACATGTCTTGATAACAAGGCTGAATTCAACACAGCTTCACCCTCTGAACAATTTGTAAAACTCACCATTATTGGATATGAAGATAAGACCACGCACTTGAGTTTTTTCGACTTGGTTGTAATGGAATCTGTTGAACATGAAGGCTAAGAAAATATGCAGATTCTTGGAACTGTTGTGTACTCGTCGAAGCCCATGGCGGGCTTTTGCCCAGCCTTGAAATCACACAAGAAATATGGCAACTACAATGTAGGAAAAGATTGCTTGATAGATATGCTCATACTAATGGAGGTATGACATACGTATGGTGTTTGAATTGTTGAGCTTTATACGGATTATTCATCGTATTCAAGTCTCAGAATCGATTGATTCTAAAGCCATGTGATCATGTGGATGATATTCACCTATAGCTGGATTCTTTGGATGCATGAGACTTGTGTTCACGTTACAACCCGCACCGTAGGGTGAATTGATTGTCGTGATAATCTATTCCTATGTGCATCGGGGGTCATGATAGTCTTGTTGTCTACGAATATCACCGGTGTTGATATCTCAACTATGTACATGAATGCCACACCACCGCTGTGATGTTCAATCTGCCTTTTTGTGTGTATCACACTTACGTCGGCCACGCTAGAACAAATTCTTGAAGAATTAAACCTGATGTTCTAAAATCACACTATAGAAGTCTCTGGGGCTTCTACGGGATCGCCATGTTATCTAGGGGCAGGCCTAGCGGGAAAGCCATCCCGCCTGAAGCGACAGCGACAACATTTTTTCCCTTGGGCACCTACAAGTCCAAATAGGGAAATCAGTTTCTCTTAACTACTTTAGGAAACAACACACTATATGTCGTCCAACTGGTTTCCCTGTATATATGAATTTTCACGGTCTTCACATTCTGCGTTGAAACTCTGCAATCACAATGCCGTTATTTCGGTAGTTAGTTTAGAAATTTTCACATGTCGCGGAAGCATACAAGTCATCTCCAGGATCACGGCCGAACGTCTGAATAACATGGACTCTTGTAAAAACAAGTGCCCCGTCATTGCCTATTCAGGACACTTTTTGACATCTGGGAACCTCATGATTGGTCCAGACCCCACAAGTCTCTATTTGCTGTACCTTGGTCCACCCAAACCTGTCCACAAACGTCGTCCATGTTCCTGGGGCTTGCCAGGTAGTGACAAAGGTTTGTTGGGGTGAATCCATTGTAAATTGTGGCAGATATCCACATCTGCACCTTAATCCGTAGCGCTTACTAGTGGTGTCATTTTCGGGATAACTCTAATCCGGTTGACCACTTTACTCCGGGTTTATTCTCCTCCTAACCAGCGTCGAATTGCCCCAACCTATCTGGTTGTTGCATTGTTTCGGCACATATAAACACTTGTGCTCTGGGCCACTTAAAAAGACTAAGCCTTACGCAAAGATCACAGACTCTTATTTCCAAACCAACATAATCTGATACAACGGGACAAGTTCAACTTGAACGGCGGAGTAATACACATGCAACCTTTTGATTGTCTCAAGACATGCAATTATTCCCTCATCATGCGAGGATTATGTAAACACGATGATCTTCACAGATAGCAGATGGCTTCGTTGTTGTCTCGGTTTTTTACGACGACAACGGCCGAAGTCAAAATCTCTGCACCCGGCTATAGATGTCATATGAAAATCCATAATATTTCACCCCACCCGTCCTTCACACTCCCACGTCTGAATTTGACAGCCACCACATTGACCTTCTCCACAAAAAAGCGCATGTACACTCCATGCTGCAACGCTGTCGTACTCCGCAACTTCGATGCAGCATCGTGATATTTCTGCTCCTCCTCGAAATGGCTAACAATCCGATGGTTTTTTATCTGGGGTATGTAGCATGTAAACAAGCGAAAATCTATTTGTGACCCTCACTTTGAGGAATACTTGCATGTAGAAATCTTATTCCAGAACATGTGCCGATACAAATACCAAAGATACTCGGATATTAGTCGTCAAATTGTATCCTAGTTCAAGTTTCAACCACATACATAAGGGTTACGAAGGGTTAACGACAACACCTTACGGCCGCTAGATTTTTTGCAATCCTGGCCATGCTCATGCATTTACAGACCAACACATATGTGTGTAATGCGTGGACACGAACATCAGCTTAGCGAACATCAAGGCGTTCGATCACGTTGCTGGAGATCTATACCATTCATGATTCACATACATCCCTCAGGAATTGTGTGGCTGCTGTATCCTTGAAGTTGAAGCAATAATCGACAAGACATCAATGCGGTATCATCCACATAGTCCACACGAAACCCACAAGTAATGCCTGTCGAATCATTGGACGTGCATATCGTGATGCAATAAAATATCATCCCGGCGTCACTGTTGACAAGGTAGCAGTCATAAATATTCTCGGGGGTTCGGATTACATATCGTGGTCGTGCCATTGGCGTTTCCGTGACGGGATGGAACGCTACAAGGACTTCGACATGCGGCCCCGCGTACGTCAGCCGTAAGATAGCGGACGCTCGGCCGCAACCATTTCACCACAAGACTGACATGTGATGACAAGACGTGAAAATCCTAGACAAAAAGACCACCTCGCGCACAATGCAGAGCAGGGCCAGCGGGAGAGATGGGTCTACATCAACGGCCGGTCCCGAGCTGACCATGTATTCGTTGGATAAGCGTAGGATCACGATTGGAGAAGTGCGGCCCGTTGATCTTTGTGGGATGCTACCTTACATGCGAGAAAATAAGCTGAAGTTTCACTTTTAGAGGCGGTGACGAGCAGTACGGACCTACGGAGAATCCCGATAAAGGAACTTGATGGGCGAAGAAGGATACGAGGATGCTCGTGCAATATTCCCACTGCACATATGAAAATCTAACATGGAGGTGACTGTGACCGGAATGGTGCATCACGTAGTAGACGACATAGAGCCCTATGGATGCAAAGCACGAGGACAAACCGTTCGCGTATCAAGATACACTGAATATGGAGTCTCAAGCACTCAGGTACATGTACATACATGAACAGGTATGTCTAGGCGTACTAAATGAGCAAAATAGTTACACCCAGAAACGCCAACCCGCCAAACAGGTGACCGTTGCGCAAAGCTAGTTCTTGATATCAAAGCCAAGAAATAGCCGCCGTAAGGCATGGACACACGCATTACATTTGGGGACCGGCTCTGATAACGAGCCGCGGTCAGACGTAGTATAATCACACCCTCCCGGGGAAAAAACGGCTGTGTATGAAACTCAGGCCGGCGAAGGATTAGACTCTACCGGGGTAAGAAAAGTCGGATGGGGTGCGTGCTACCCCCCGGCCGGACTCGGCAGGCTACTTCCAGGCATACGTGCGTAGGCTAGATATGTGCATGTGCACACACGCATGTCTATATATGTATGTATGTATGTACGGATAGGACAAATGTAACGGCGATAACAAGTCAGTCACATGGGGAAAATTGTAACCACTAGACACGTCAGCAGCATAAAAGATTGAGTAAAAGAATGGTGGAAATCCAACATTAACGATAAAACAGAAGAACAAAGTACTTTTTTATACCATCAGCCCCAAATACCCAAAAGCAGAGCCAAATATCTTCTTGAATCATCAAAAACACCACACCCGAAGCAAACATCCCAGACAGTTATAAAGCAGAAACAGGAAAACATCACAAAACAGTAGTCTACTGGACAATCTCCTCCGTCTCCTCGAGGACATCTTCGATGACCTCCTCAACGACAGCCTCCTCCGGCACAACAATGTCGAGAGTCTCCGTCTTCTTCTCCAGAAGGTAGGCAACAATGTCGGCAGGAAGACCCCGAGCGGCACGCTCATCGGCAACCTCCTTGGAAAGGGACTCATACCAGTTGTACCAGGCCTCAAGCTTCTCGCGGCGGGCGGCAACGACGGCCTGATCGGCCGAAGCACCACGCTCGGCATCTTCTTGCTCGAATTGTCTGGAGTACTCGCGCAGGTTCTTACGGACGGCCTTCTGCTCTTCCTTAGTAAGGAGAGTAGCAGGGCGAGGGCGCCAGGCCCAGGTACGGAACTTCTCGACAACCTCCTCGCGGAGAAGTTCACCACGGAAATCGTAGAGGTGGTAACCGTTCTCGACCTATTTTAGAATGAGTTAGTTGCATGAAACATCAAATACATATGTACAGCTTATGCTGGTTACTTGAGGGTTAACTTACACCGTGCTTCCAGAAGGAAGACCAAGTGGCCAGGTAACGACCAGAAGGATCCCACTCGAGATCAGTGACACCGTAGTGGTCGGCGGAGTTCATGAGCTGCAGGTTAGCCATGAGATCCTTGTCAGACTCGGGCTTTTCACCCTCGAAGTCGACATCGTAGAACTCAAGCTCGGAAGCCTGGGTGTTGTGAACGGTGGCAACGCAAACGAAGCGACCACGGGGAGACCAGTAGATAGCGTTTCCGTTTTTCTTGTCGAGAGTACGGAGGTGCTTGAAGCTACCGGGCTGGTTACCCTTGAGTCTCTCAGGGCAGTAGAAGGAGATAGAGGCCTTGACGGGGACGGCGGCGCCAGCGGGCTGCTCAGGAGTGGTGATGATGACGAAACGGTCACCCTTGGGTTCCCATGAGAAGTTGCGGACAATGTCCTTGATGGAGCTAACAACTTCGACGGGGACACCCTTTTCTCTGACACGGAAAATTTCCAAAGTAGCCTCCTGGAACTTCTTGGACTTGGAGTGACGGTCAACCTTCACACACAGGTACTTGGCCTCGGATTGCCAGTGCAACTTAACATCGGTAACACTGAACAGGTTGAGAGTACGGATAATCTCTCTGGTGGGAAGCGTCATCAGACCAACCTTGGCAGGGTTGCTGCCCTTCTCGGGAGTCCAGTAGCACAAAAGCTGCTCGTGAGCCTTGACACCATCACGCTTAATAGTAGCGGGGGCCCACTCGAACTCAGCGACACCCTCAATCTTGATGCTAGTCTTGTCGAGAAGGTTCATGCGGGGAAGCTCGTAAACGGAAATAGATTGGCCGGGGTTCAGACGAGCGACGTACTTCTCATCGGGCGACCACTTGAAAGCGGGCCAGCCCGGAAGAGAGCGCTTCTCGCCGTCCTCACCGGTGACCTCAATGTTGGCGAAGGAACGGAGAGGAGCACCAGTCTGGATATCCCAAACAACGTAGTTCTTGCCATCGTCGTCGGCGGACAGGATGGGGTGACCATCCTCGGGAACGCTGATGGGGCGGGCAGACCAAGTGATCATGTACTTCTCGTTAGGAGAAAAAGTAATGGTGTTGCAGAAAGCGTGGGGGAATCTGTGAAGACGAGTCCACGAGGCACCACCCCACAGCTGGACACCCTGGGCGTGGACGGAGGTCAGGTAAGTACCCTGGGGAGACCACTGAACGAACATCTCAGTCCAGTTTTGTCTGTCGACAATGTTCTCGGGAGTATCCTTCTCGTTGTTCCAGAAGACACCGACATTCTCGTTGCGGTGCATGATGAATTGGTCACGACCACGCTCGGCGGGGTCGGCCAGGAAAGAGCGCAGATGCTCCTTCTGCTCGAAATCGGGGATAGCGGGGGGAGTGTACTCCTCGGAGACACGGCCCTCGCGGCCGAAGCGCTCAATATCAGACAACTTGTTGATGCGGAGGGTGTGCTTCTTGTCAAGAGGGGTGCCATCGAGGGAGCGGATGGCGGCACCGGCCATGGCGGCAGTAGTGTACTCAACGAAGGCAAAGCTAGATGTTGTTTAGTTAGTATCTAAAAAATTATATTCCCTGCGACAATGTTTGAATACTACTGTCAAAGTAGCCGACAAGTCGCAGACGCCAGTTTCCGTGAACCGGCTATGCATCAAAACTCACCCCAGAGACTTGCCATCCTCGCCCATGGGCATAACCATAGAATCATCGCGAAGGGTACCCGCGGTAACCAACTTCTTGGTCAAGAAGCGAATAAGCTTGGGCTTCTGGTCCTCGTTGACAATGGGAAGACCATCAATGACCACAAAGGTGTCGTAGCCAGACTCGAGAGAGACATTTTGCTTCTCGCGAAGATCGGAGATGTCAATTTCGGTGTCACTGATGTCATCAACGTCGTTGAGGTTCTCCTCGTGGAGATGGGAGAAGGTGGTAGCCATGTTGAGAATTCGACGGTCGTTTTCTTTTTCTTTCTCGGAAGTCTAGATGTGCGGTTGCGTGAACGTCGTTTGCAGCGTCGCGGGGCAGGCGGGGTGGTCAATGAACGAGGGTGTTCAAGGGTGGGAGAAAATCAGACAGGTACCGCCGGGGTCGATCGAATTGGGAAAGTCGATCGGGAAGTTGGACGAAAAGACCGGGAATTTATGAATGAATTAATGAGGCCACGGGCCGTAGACAATATGTACCGGTCAAAGAGTGTTCGGGGAAGTCCCACGTAAAGGCCTGCAGGACCGACAATGGCTCACAGTGCCGTTCTGGAAAATGTGGGCTCAATTTTGATGGAGCAGAACTTCTTCGGTTTTTTCAGGCTGTGTGCGGGGCGCCGTGCAAAGACAGTGTGAAAGGATCGATAAAGAATTACACAGGGCCGATAAGAGACTTTTAACTGTGTTGCTAGCACTGTATACTGTACTAGACGGTAATATTGCGGGTAAATCAGTGCTACACCAGGAACCTGGGTTTGACAAGCGACTTCTTGACTTAGAAAGCTAAATTGGAAGCAGCTGGAAACAGGGGGTACAAGGATTCAAGACCCAATATGCCATAGGGGACCAAATAGAGGGGCAATTTGTAAAGCTATAGGTAGAAAATTTACTACACAGCCAGTAACGATGTGGTATCCATAAGTTATCAGGAGCTACGACAAGGAAAGTATGCCCGCTAACTAAGCCAGATCACCACCACCCATCGCGACTGGATCCTCCTTTTCCACAGCCGTGTTAACCAGTGATTTCCAACTATTTACACTTTTGACCATTTCTTAATCTAATCACATATTGTCACTTTAACCGTTAATTCTATAGCCATGGTAAGTCCTAATTCCAACCTAACTGTTCCATGATGTTTTCGTTACCAGCCTAAACAGCCCCTCCATCGTCGAAAACGTGCCCCTCCTAACTGAACTGCGTCAATGCAAATAGTCGTCGTTTAGCCCTACCCAAATCTTTGAGGACGGCACCACCCAAGAGAAGGGCGAGAACGCCCGTCTCGCCGCCTTCGTCGGTGCCATTGCTGTTGGCGATCTTGTCAAGAGCACTCTTGGTCCCAAGGGAATGGACAAGATTCTCCAGTCTGCGTGAGTAACTCCCCTGTTGCCCCTCCATGGCAGCCCGGCACTTGGCACGTGAAGTCACATTACCACTAACACGCAACGATTCTCCCTATGACAGCTCTACCGGTGAGATTATGGTTACCAACGATGGTGCTACTATTCTGAAGGCCATTGCCCTCGACAACGCTGCCGCTAAGGTTCTCGTCAACATTTCCAAGGTTCAGGACGATGAGGTTGGTGACGGTACTACTTCCGTTGCTGTTCTGGCTGCTGAGCTTCTGCGTGAGGCCGAGAAGCTTGTCGACAAGAAGATCCACCCCCAGACTATCATTGAGGGTTACCGGATAGCCTCCGCCGCTGCCCTTGAGGCTCTCGCCAAGTCTGCCGTCGACCGCAGCAACGACCCTGCCGCCTTCCGTGAAGATCTCCTGGCCATTGCCCGCACCACTCTTAGCTCCAAGGTTCTGTCTCAAGACCGCAACCAATTCGCTGAGCTCGCTGTTGATGCTGTTCTCAGACTCGGCAAGTCCGCCGATCTCTCTCACATTCAGATTATCAAGAAAGCCGGTGGTAAGCTTTGCGAGTCATACCTTGACGAGGGTTTTATTCTGGACAAGAAGATTGGTGTCAACCAGCCCAAGCGGTTAGAGAAGGCTAAGATTCTGATTGCCAACACTTCCATGGACACCGACAAGGTCAAGATCTTTGGCGCCCGCGTCAAGGTTAGCTCCACTGGCAAGCTGGCGGAGCTTGAGAAGGCTGAGAAGGACAAGATGAAGGCTAAGGTTGAGAAGATCAAGGCCCACGGTATCAACTGCTTCATTAACCGTCAACTTATTTACAACTGGCCCGAGCAGCTCTTCACTGATGCTGGCATCATGTCGATTGAGCACGCTGACTTCGACGGTATTGAGCGTCTTGCGTTTGTCACTGGTGGTGAAATCACTTCCACCTTTGACCACCCCGACCAGGTCAAGCTTGGTTCTTGCGACACTATTGAGGAGATCATGATTGGTGAAGACACTCTTATCAAGTTCTCTGGTGTTGGTGCTGGTCAGGCTTGCACTGTCGTGCTGCGTGGTGCTACCGAGCAGCTTCTGGATGAGGCTGAGCGTTCCCTGCACGATGCTCTTGCCGTTCTTTCTCAGACCGTCAAGGAGCCAAGAACCACTCTTGGTGGTGGTTGCGCTGAGATGCTTATGGCCAAGGCTGTCGAGGGTGCTGCTACCCGTGTCGAGGGTAAGAGACAAATGGCTGTCCAGAGCTTCGCTGTTGCTCTGCGCCAGCTTCCTACCATTCTTGCGGATAACGCTGGTCTGGACTCTGGTGATCTTGTTTCCAGACTCCGCAAGGTTCACTACGATGGTATGAGCACTTACGGTCTGGATCTCTTGACCCCCGGTGGTGGTATTGCGGATATGCGCGAGAAGGGTGTTATGGAGGCGCACAAGTTGAAGAAGGCTGTTGTCTCATCTGCCAGTGAAGCGGCAGAGGTAAGTTGATCCTATGACCACCCACACATAAAACACTCTCTAACAAACGTACAGCTTCTCCTCAGAGTCGATGACATTATCCGCGCGGCGCCGCGCGCGAGAGAAAGACACTAAGTCAATCGCCCCCTCTGCACATGCCAGGCAACGGTGACGAAAGAAAAAGACTTTGTGTGTTCGTTCCACGATGTACTATACCCCATTCCGATTCTCTAGCCGTATTTGCTTTTTTCTTCTCGTACTTTCCACTTCCTATCTTCAAGGCTGTCTTCACTACCCCCACGAATTTTCTACCGTCACATTTTTGTCTTCTTTTCAAAACTCCCCAGTGGCCAATTTTCCGTTTCTCCTCCCCGGTGTGGTCGCTCTCACCTTCTACTTTTTCCTGCTCATAACCGTTTCCAGATTCTTCATAAACTTCACATCTATAGATTTCAAAGAGAAAGCAAAGGCATATGTCCTGTCGGATGGACGGGCATCTTTAATCATTCACCATCACATATTGAACATTGTGCTATCAACTTGAGGATGAAGAAGTGTATGTATTACAAAGTATGTACGACGCGTGTTGCCAGGGCACATACATGCGCCTGGATGAAAATTCGTTCAAGGAAGGAAAGTAATGGGAACTCGATTAAGAGGAACCCATCATGTCTATAATCCGCCGCGCTGAATCACACGTAAACCCCTAAAATGAACAAACAAAAAGATTCCCGATAAACCATCCCATCTACCCAAACAAGTAACTCGAAGGTCACACAAAATATGTAATAGCAATATCGAAACTATATAACGACAAAAAGTTCATCTCATCATCAGCGCATTAACCAGTTTACTCGGCCAAGGACCCGAGAGGCGACAGACCGACCCGCCGGTGGACAGGTCGCGGCGACACTGGAAGTAGCCAGGACACAAGGGACGGATCACTCTACGTCCTTCCAACAGCTCTGACCATTTTCATCCAGTTATCTTCGGCTCCAGCCTCGGCAACAACCTTTTTGGGTTCACGGAGACCCTCAAGAACAGCAACGACACTGTCAAGTGTTTTGCAGTCGAGAAGGCCACCTTCGTTACGGACCATCAGGGCGACGGCAGCGCGGACCAGAAGACTGTCACCTTCGAAAACGTAAACGTCCCAGAGTCTCGCGGCTTCGTCGATGGCAAGGCAGCTCGTGAAAATTGCAGTAAAAATGGATACGAGGTAAGTCTCGGGACCCGATGGGGCAGGAATACCGTCGGCAGTCTCAACAGTAGCGGCGGATACGGAAAGCGCATTTAAGTGGTCGTATAATGGGCGTGAGGAGTGTTTCAAGGATTGAAGTACGAGGTTGTAAGCGGAGGATTTAGCGACGTCATCCATTGTGAAAAAGGAAAGCGGAAGCGGACGGTTAAGCACGTTGGCAAGAGCGATGAAAGCCTCAGTGGCGCTCGACAAGTTGAGCAGAAGCAGGGCAGCAATAGTCTATATGATAATTAGGATATGCGATAGAAAAGCGTGGGGGGAGGGTGGACATTATTTTCAACTTACATTGCAACCAGAGACATAGCCGATATCTCCACGGTACATAGCATAAGCACACAAGACATTGACCAGGTTCTCGTGCAACGGGCCACCCTTCTGGAAAATCTTCAGTTCCATCCAAGTCTTGGTCTCAACATCGCGCCGGGCAAGAGTAAACCACTCAACACAACGAACATCTTCAGATGAGCCCTTGCCATCGGCAACACGAGCTTCGGCCTCTTGTGCTCTCTTGGAGGCGGCCTCAAAAGAAGCAGCTGATAATCCAAGCTCGTTACCAATAGCACGGGTCCAAACAACACCTCTACTCCGAGGCGCAACACCACCCCACCACATCTCGCGCGTTTTGCGTTCCCGAATGGCCTCTGACCAGCGGGGGATAATGTCTGATTCCCAAAGCTTCATTGTGTTTTCCGCGTTAGAATCTCTCTTGGCCTTGGAAGCCGCCTCGGCGGCTTCACGTTTCTTTTCAATCTCAAGACTCTTAGCCATCATCCTTTGGTATTCTTTGAGATGACGCTTTTCTTCAGCGGGGTCCTTTGGTGGCAGCCATGGCGGTCTAGTGCGGGAGAGTACGGCCTCCTTCTCCTTAGAAGCTGGCAATGGATCTATCATTGCATCTGACGTGCGTAGAGGTGGAAGCGCTGGCAAAGGCGAATTGCGCTTCTTGTTGCGCTCTTGCACCATAGTATCAAGTGATTGTCTAGAGGAACCCCATGTTGCTGGTCTTTCGGCGCGGCTCTGGTCTTGATGTTCCTCAAGCTTTTCGGTGAGCATGCGAGCTTCGGGGCTAAGCTCTGACATGGCCAAATTCCAACTTTGGGCGCGGGTCTTGAGTGGCACTGGAGGTGCGCTGTTTGGTGGGTTAGATGGAGATGTAGTCGATCCATCATCAACGCCGGAGTCCGATTTCCAACCAGGAGATCTAAGACTGCCGTGGGCAGTAGCAACAGCGGGTGTGCCGTTTCCAGCGGGGCGTGGTTTTGAGCGGCTCGGAGAGGGCGAAGGTGGGCCGCGACTAGAACGGCCACTATTTGGCCGGGTGCTCTGTTTGCGTTCGCTTATGGGTCTTGGTGAGAGAGGCACGTTGTCGAGAATAAGACCCTCTGGAATATCACCACCGTCATCGTCGTCGCACTCTTGTTCAAGCTCGAGTGAAGACTTGCGAGAATGGTTTGGTTGCCAGCTTTGGCGTTTGGGCTTGAGGATAAAGGCGGGATCATCTCGTATGCTCGGGCTACGGCTGCGACTTTGGCTGTGGGTGCGCATGGGAAGAGAGCGGCCTCCGGGACTAATGGGACGGCGTCCTCCAGGGCTGATCATACCAGTGAGACTACCAGTGTTTGTGTTTCTGAAATTGGCGTTGCTGTTGGCTTGGCGGATGTGTGAACGGAGACTCAACAATTCGGGTCGTCGCCGGGGATCGGCCGGTGAGGCACCGTTACGTTTGTTGTGTGCTGGAGCAGTGAGTTGGCGGGCACTGACAGGACCCATGTTGGCACCGGCAAGAGGAGCCGAAGTTGGCGCGGAATGTGAGGCGGATGCAGGTGGCGCGGGCTCATTGCTACTTCCGGACCGTGAGCGAGTGCTGAAACTATCGGAATGGCCCCTATAAGCGATTGTGGTGTCGTCAAGACCAATGTCCTCGAAATTGCTGACATCAGAGAGAGCAGTGTCGTCAAAAGGTGCCGAAGCACGAGATGAGCTCTTGGAAGTAGACATTCCGCGCGATTTTGTGTGCGAAGCAATGGAAGCACTCGCGGAAGAGGGAAGCGAACACTGAATCATGCGGTCGAGATTGTAACGGAATAAGTTTCGTTGATTTTTTGGAAGGGGAATTAGTGTCCGGTAGGATGTGCCAAAATATGAATCTGTAGTGGTGGCAAAAACACTAAGGCAGACAGCTGTATTGTGTGAAATTAAAGAAAGTAAATGCTGACAGCTAGCGTGATCCAAGACAAGAAGCAGGAAGAGCAACTTCTCAAGAAGGTGATTAGGACGGAAAAGTCGATAGAAGTGTCGTCGTAGCACGACCTTTGTATGTTGGTGAGCCGATTAGAATAGGATGAAGAGCAAGCGGGTTGGTTTGCTTTGTATGTTGTATCAGGGACCAAGACAGGCTGGGGCTAGGCCTGTAGATGACCCAGGACCTTGACGACAAGCAATGGCCAGGATGACGGAATGTCTAGGATGCGGCGTATTAATGCAGGCCACGGAATCGAAGAGCGGGCTTTCGGGGGTGCAGCAGAACGTTGGATGCGCACTAGGGATTATTATACATATGCAATGATCCAGTTTGCAAACGCTGGTGCTGGAGAATGGTCTGTGGTGGGTTATAGCAGAGGCTGACGGTGTCGATGACGGTAGTTCAAGACGACCACTTGCAGTTCTGAGGGAGAAGGAGTGAGGCAACCAAGCGAGGTGACCGTGAGAAAGCAAGTCAGTGTGTCCAAAGACAGTGCAAACGTCGAACCAGGGCGATTTACAAGTCGGATGTGGAAGCGAGCAAATGGGAGCGGACGGGCGGTGAAGTTGAGATTAGATGCAGCGACGATCAACAGTTGAAGGAGGGATATTAACGTTTAGTAGCAAAGATTGAATGCCAGGGTCTGTATAGTGTCGTGATAGTGGTGCTGTCGTGGGGGTTCAAAACCAGGAACAAAAATATTAGAAAGTCACCAATGATATCAACGACATCAACGAAGGAAAAGAAACTGAAGACGAAGTAGACGAGAAAAACCCGAAGAAGGTAAATGACCAACTGACACGACTTGTATCACTATTTTGAGCAAATCCAACGGTGGAAGGGAAAATCCCAAAATGAAACATCACTCCCACACTAGAAACTGGCGTTCCTGTTAGATTGCAACCAAGCTTCCCCTACTTTTATCTATATTAGGAAGCGAGTCAATGGCATCAATGATGTTCGTAGCAGTTAACGATTTTCAACAATGAGATTCAAAATCTTCTAAAATTTGGTTTTGATAGAGATACCTTGAGTTGCGTATACACATACATGCATATGTACAATGTATGTACGCTTCTGCATACAGTTTCACGCAATCGGTATTGTCCTCTTGTGGCTCGGCTTTCCGTCCAAGCCTAGCAAACGAATGTGCAAGATAAAGCGTGAATTCCTTGTCCCTTCCGTAATAGTGCTAACATTCAAAGCCCAGCTGCCTCTACATTGCACCACTATTGCAGGTTCTTTACTGGGATTAGATGGACTGCAAGGTCCGCTAAATCGAGGCTCTCAGCTTGTTTGGTAGAATGGTGGAGTCCCTATTGGTTCTTTCTGAAGTCTGTAAACTGACAAGCTAAGGCTCCACAGAAGCCTTGAATAACGTGGGCGTTGTTAGCGGCATACAATCTTAGACATGTTTCCACGTCTAAAGAAAAAGCAGCCAAACTGTCAACCAGCTTAAACATTATAGCGTCTGTACTAAAATACAGCTCATCCCAACAATCCACCTAAATTGAATACTGGTCATCTCAAAGACTCCACAAGAGAGTCCCTCCCGTGGCCCCTGGAATATTCCGTCCACAAGTCTAAGACACTTCTTCCAGCGCCAGAATTGATAATCATCAGAGGACACCCTTTTTCCCCATTGCCAGGACCAACGAACATTGCCACCAAAGAGCCCCCTTAAACTTGTTCACCCTCATCGATGCCTTTTCGTCCGTCCCAACTGCGGCACCGCGATGCATGCGCGAAATTCGCCCGAATGCTGTGTTGCCATGGGCCCTGGCCGCTCCCGCTGTCTCTCTCCTGCATAGAGTCGTGAAATTAAGTCGTGGTCCCTGGATTCGCGGGCGGATTCGCACTAGGCGCTACCGGCATGAGTCTGGGCCGTGCTAGAAGTTTGGGCGAGGGATACGGAATCAAGGGTGTCGGGTACGTTCCCCGTAGCCGCATTGTGAAGCGGGATACTTACTATACGGCACTTGGCGACAGTCCACAGACGCCACTTTGGTGACAACTTCTTGGATGTTGGCGATTTGTGGTCCATATGCAATATAACCACTTGAACAACGCGACAACGACACATGGTTTCCAGAGCGTGACGTTGCAGCGGACGTCTTCTACTGTTCTCTCCTTATCGAGAGTCGCCCCCGGTCTGAACTCGCCCCGAGCTATAAACCGACATGTTTGTCCTCCTTATTCTACAGCAACGCCACAATCGGCCAGGCCATCTGCGCATCGCGCCTCCAAGTTCTCAGCTCTCTCTCCCTCAATACCACCACACGCCGCCAACAAAATCCCTCTGGCGCTTTCTCAACTTTCCACAGGTTTCAAGCCATTTATGCAGGTACACAAAACCACATCCACATTAGATCCTACCCGCTGAATCCAAAGTGTAACCACACAAATCTGCTTGCCATTGTATTGCAACCACAGCAGAACTCCCAAAGCTCGTCTTTGAACCCCTTCTTTCCCCTCTTTTCTGCCCTCAGGCCTGCTGTTCGTCTATCCTAACCTGCCAAAACGACGATTACACTGACTCCTGCTTGTCTCCTGGCTCTCAAGCCCTTTCGGTGCCTCCCTCCTCCACATCACACATGCTGGCCCGAAACATCGACGATGCTATTTCCAGTGTTCTTTTGTCCTTCCATCTTCTCTCATTTTGTTCTCTCCCCCTTGGAAACACAATCATTTGCACTTTTAGGTTATCTATTTGTTGCAAGGGGTTGTTGATCGTCCATATGGAACAAAAATGAAGCATCGTCTTAGTGGTGTTCCAAGCGTCTGTTGTCGTGTATTTAACCCTAACAATGACCACTTAAATTGTATGTCTGTCAATAGCATGTTTGATCTTCAGATCAAGAACTTGGTTGTTGACAGCCACGATCATACATACAATTGTGATACACACGAAGCTTTTACAATCTTGATTCAACGACTGGGGTCGAATTGAAATTTCTTTGACTTGTGACAGTATCGCATCAATTCTACGATGCAACTCTAAAATATTCCGTGTTTAAGCATTGTAACGCATATCACGGAGTATATGCGGTATGTACGTTCACACCTATGCTCAAATGTGCCTTTGAGAGGTCACGTAAGTGCAAGTCTCAACAACCAATTCGATCTGTCAGTTCTTCCGTACGCCGAGGTCTTAAATCTCTCGCAGTGCCAGCAGTAACAAACACCGAGCTTGAAGAAGCACCGTCTTGTAAATAAACCCCATCAGCTACCCCGCCCTCGCTCGCACCTTCCACGGCAGACTCACTACGATCTTGTTTCCAAGATTTAACCCGACGGAGTATCCAAGGCCGCAAGTTATACCACCCTCCAGCTGCAAACACACCACACCAAAGGACAAACTCAACAGCATAGATAACTATACCCATGACATCGATTTCCTTTTGAAAAAACACAGCTAAAAGGGAAAAGACGTCTCCAGCGGCATCGATACCCACAAATAAGAAGGAAATTCCACGCACAGTACGGTGTTTGTAAATGTCAACATAATGGCTGAGAACACCCAGTGCAAGTAGCAGAGCAGATAGCGCGGCCATGAGTTTCATCGGCCAGTGGACGTCATTCTCCAAGCCATGTCGGAGGGCCATGATTAGACCTACTTGTAGTCCGCCCATAAGCATAGCAATTGGAATAACCACGTAGAGCGAACGTAAGACAGACCAATTCTAAACGACTATTAACATCATCGAGCGTCTTTGAAAAAAAGTGCCTGTTCTTACCCGTTGGTAGTAGTAACACTGAATCCAAGTAACCAAGCTCAAAAACGTCAAAAGTTGCGGCTGAATTTGCAACGCCACGTTAAACTTTGACACGATATTATAAACGCCAAGCGGGACCCCAGCCCACGCCCAGAGCATCATCATCGCCGGCTGTAATCCCGTGGCATGATGCCGACGGTAATTGATTATGATTTGTGGAATGAGCTTAACACCGTTAGAAAATTAAACGCCCGGATACATACATGTATCGCACTCATAAACTTACTTGGACGGACCAACAGACCTTTGCATACGAACATCAACAATAATTAGCTCAGCTTTGAACAAATATACGGAGAGGTACATGACTTACCGCACCCATCGTACCAAGTACGTTTGCGGCAGCTGGAATATCCATATCCGTGCAACTATAAAATATCAGCCGAACTATCGAAATATCCGACGTTTAACACAAATAGAAGTTGCCCTGGCTATGACGTAGGTAAACACTGGTGTTGTACGACCTTAGTCATACCCAGAAATGGCAAATGAATCGTGTAGCCCCACTTTAATACGGGTTTATAGCTGACATTAACAAACGACAATGATAGGTACCGCAAGTCAACTTTGATTGTCAAATGTGCGTAAAAAAATGATATATTCATCTCAAGAATCTTGCTCGTCTCCTTTCTGTATAAACAATCCAATCAATCCCGCCTGTTTAGAAATGATGTCCCTCTTCTCCCGCGGCCCTACTCCCACAGCACTAACCCTGCACACCGCTTCCGCGAAGCATTCCGCAATCTTCTTCTCTCTCTGACGTCTCTTCAAAACCTTGGAGACATCACCACCAGAAGCACCAGCAACGGAAACACTTCTTCTCCACCGCGCAGCAAATCCTAATGCGGATACCGGGGACGTCACCTTTGCTGCTTCTAAATCCGCTTTGGTCACTGGCGATAGTTCGGCACATACACGGCCGAGGGTTGATGTGAGGAACACAAGAGAAATGCTGTGCCCGGGGTCGTGGGCTAGAATATCGAGTAAAGCTGTCTTCGTATCTTCAATACGAGAAGATGGACACGGTAATGTTGTAATGGTACCGAGATTGGGCATCCGTTCCTCTAAAGTCTCCCAGAGAGACACTGTGATAATACCATCAGTCATGGCGTGCAATAGAAGAAGTAATACCTCTGCTACAATCTCCACCCGCGATAAAGCTGGCAGTTCCAACGGAAAAGCTTCGGCAATTGGCTTGTCGAGATCTAAAGACTCCAACACAGCTGCCACGAGACCATGTCGCACCGACCCGTCAGAAATTAGCCAAGTTGCCTTCTCAAACGGCCAGCCGGGCTTTTCACGAGGTATCTCTGCCCCTTCCAACATGCTCTCATCAGCACTGGCCCGCTCAGTAAAAGTCAACAAACTCTCTACCAACTTGAAGAGTTCCTTTGGTGCTGAACACCGCACCTCATAGTTATGCGGGATGCTACCATGAAGTTTTTCTTTCTTCATGAACTCCCGGATGCCACCATCTGGAACCCGAATGAGCTCATTGAGAGCCCGGCCGATGCAAGTTGGTAACCACTCTCCGTGCACCGGGACGAAATGATCTCGACCATCTTCTACTCGTAGAACCAAGACATCATCCAAAGTAGCAGCACCGGCATTGAGCTCCCTGGCCAAAATGACATCGTCAACGAGAGCCTCAAGTTGAATGCCGACAGTTCCGCCTGGCTGTAACGTAACCACATCGCCAAGGTCGGGCAATTCACCATCATCATCTGGATCCAATGCTACGAAGCTAGCAGACAACCATGCCTTTCGGCCGTCGCTATCAGGTCTCTCCACGAACGAAAATTTAGCAGCAACTTGACCAGTATTTGCAATCGTCATTGATTGAACAGCTCGCTTCATAATAGACACGGGTCCGAAGTTAACAGTTTCGCCTTGACTAGTGTCGATAGCTGTCGGCTCGATGCTTTGATTGTCGACTACAATGGTGACATCCGGGCGCCCCTCGTTTTCCGCGCGATCGAATTCCCTGGCAACTTCCGCTTGAACAATGGCTCTGAGATCAGGAACGACAGCGTCATAATCGATGGTAAAGAGGGCCATAACAGGCTTGTGGTCTGAAGAAGTGATACTTTGAACGGACCAGTACTGTTCTAACCTGACCCGATCAAACTCTTCCTTTTCCGACGGACTTGAGCTAGCTGCGTCGTTATCGTCTTCATTTTCATCATACTCATCGTAATCCCAGACTGGCGTTGTTTGAATGGGAGTTGAGGCCAAATCTGGATTGTCTGAAGCACCATCGAGCGTGGTATTTTCAGAATTGGCAGTGCTAGCTGCCACATGGTTCTTGAATTGCTCCTCCTGTTCCGATGCCTCTCGTTGTTCTTGGACCGTGTGAAGATATCTTTGAAGATCATGGCGACTGCGGTAAAGCACACGGTCACACCAACTGGGCGCGCGCTGCTTTTCGCTTGTGTCGAAATTGTCTCGGGACCCAATGTCGTACTTGTAGGTCGGCATGAATGTGATCGGCCCTTCACGCCAGCCGTCGTGAAATGCTTTCTTTTTACGAATGACCTTGGCAAGCTGATCATGTGGCAGTAGTGAATTCAAAGTGGTTTGAAGAGACAAAGGGTCCTCATCATTCTCTGGTACAAAGTCTTCAGGATCTGGAAGTGTTTCGGCCGCATCCTCGAAAGTATAAGGGAATTTAGCGCTACGAGGACTCAAAACGGTGTCGGTATCGCTATCGTAGATCTCAGTTGGCTCCATTATGCTGCTGGAACTAGCTAGACTGATTGGTGTGGAAGGCTCCTGTGGGACCCCGTACATGCCGTCCGTGTGTAACGCAAAGAGACTTCTGATATCCTCACCAGGTGCGTCAAGTCTGAAGTTCAGATCGCCAAGCCAGAACGCCACATCTTCATCGCCCATGTTTTCAGTGCCTGTCTCTGGGCCACCCGGAAGCCGAACAGGAGTGAAGGATGTTCGGCTTTTGATAGTGCTTGCATCCCAACATCGGCGTTCGAGAAACTGTGGCTCACAACCGCTAGCTAAATGGGAGTTTGTAAAAACAATTCTGGTTGTCTCGCCCAGAACGAGTCGAACTGAGACACCACCCTTGTTGCTATAGAATCCCATCAAGCCAGTTCCGACCTGATATGTGCTGACATTTGAGATACTTGGGGCAAGCTCTGCTGCCGCATATATGAGCATAATGATCCCTCCAATAACCTCTCTAGCAATGCGCACATATCCAGGAGGTAGCGCATCTGCAATGCTATCACTCCAATGGTCTTCGATGATAGGGTCCACGTTATTAGTGAAGCCACCGGGTTGAGCTTCCTGTAAACCGAGAACATATAGCCCTATTCTGTTTTTACACGGTAGTCTGGGACCATCGGTGACCTCTTGAAACACAGAACTGGATTTGGTCGATCCAAAAGTTGGTACTCGATGTGGTGGCATTGGTGGGTATTCGAGGAGACCGTCAACCGCAGGTTGAAAGAACCATTTACGTAGATCATAGGCGGTAGGTACATTTCGAGCGACATTCCAAGTGCCAACTTTAACTCTGATGCGGTGAGGACGGATGTATTCTGGGCGGCGGGAGTATACAGCTCGGGCTAAAGACATTGGCCCTGAAGGAATTTCGACTGGATCGGTTTGAATTGTCTCATCTATAGATAGCGATGGCGGCTTGGTCATGGACGCCGCCCGGGAGTGTGTTTTCGAGGTCGTTCCAGACATGGTGGAAAAAAAGAGTGTGTTGGTAATATAGAAGGTTATTTGATAGACTCAAGAATTGTTTGGTGACTGTGCTGGCACAAGAGGCGCACAAGTGCAAGTGCGTATGTTGGTATGTAGAAAGAGAGAAGATGAAATAGCGGTTCCACAATATCCGTTATAAATTCGTGTACCGGAGTCAAAAGAGAGTGCGGCGAAATTTGGAGCGCCCAGCATGTAGAGATGTAACTGTAGAAGCTCCTACGTATATGGCAAAAGCTCGAGAATATATAAGGCGATCGACGAACGAGCCAGTGTGCTGCTTATACGAATGCGGAATAATAAAGTAAATGGATATCAGCTCTGGTCTCAAACTTGAAGTTTAAAAGCGCGCACAAGAATAAAACGATAAAAACTAAGGAATGGCCACGAGAATTGGCATCACACCTTGCAGTAATTAACATGCAGGTCGCTATGCGTTGTTCAACGGGTCCTTAGTTATGTGGGAGGCCTTGATTTATTGAACATCAAGTGACGGTACCGTCATAGCCCCAGAGCTCCTGGTGTGGGGTAACTAACCCTGTAGGACCCTAGCCACTTCACAGCGGTGAAGACCATGGCAGTTTAGGTGACGATACCGATGACTTGGTGGCTATGACATTCGATTAAATTCCATCTCTTTGGGGCAGTTACGCAAATATGCATGTACATATCGTGACTATTGTTGTTTTGATTCCTTGAAGGCCTTGATTCGTCCCTTGGGAGCGATGTATTGGAGCTCCCCACTAACCTATTAAACTATGATTAGATAATGGAATAAAGTGGGTCCAGCTCCCGAAGTGACAGAGCGGGCGGCACTCACGAACAAACGTCATGCATGAACCCTGACCAATAAACAACCTCACCTTTTTACCAAGCCATTGAATTTCGAACCAAATCAACTGTCAATTGTGTCATTCTATCAACGATTGCCTGCTTTATCATAATTATTACTTCATTACCGACGATTCTTTCTCTAAACGATCAATCCACGCCCCACACAAACCTAAAATGACACAACAACAATCACGTCGTCCATATCCCAAACATAAGCGCAATCCATCCGCCAACAAAGTTTCGGACTATGAGAGTGATGCCCCTTATGTTCTCGACCCCGTCCCAAACCCTCAGCTGCGGGGACGCACCAACCCAGAGCTCAACTTAAAGGTCCTTCGTCAGTATCATCCAGACATCAATGACATCGCTCTTACCAATAGCAATGCCAATGTTTACACATTTGATAATGTCGGCGGAAGCTGGATTCGCACAAGTATTGAGGGTCCAGTTTTCGTTTGCACAACGGACTCCAACCCCTCCACCGGATACATCTTCATTATCAACCGGAAAGACACGACGAACGGATCTTACCCTTTCGATGCCCTAAAGGACGTTGAAATCACAGAGCGCTTTCTCCTAATTTATTTCGATGACAAGGACGATACTTGTCTCGGCTTATACTTCCATGCTGCGGAAAATGACCCCGACGGTCGGCCCAGATTCATGGAGCAAGTAGCCGATTTATTCCGGAGCGTCAAGGAAGCCCAGCGCCAGTTCCACAGTATCGCCTCCAACGAGGTTGTCCTACAGTCGGTAACTGCCTCTGCAGAGCTTGTCCACCCAAGGGCCGAACATCCTATTTCGCCTCAACTTTACGAGACCCAGGATCCAGAGGAAAAGGAGGCACAGGCACAAGCAGAGGCCCAGGCGAATTTACAGGCCCAGGAGCAACAATTAAAACAGATGTTGCAGATGCGGCAAATGGAGGAGTTAATGGCCAGACAACCAGGAGCACAAATGGGTGGGCAGATGGCGGGGCAGATGGGAGGACAAATGGGCAATCAAATGGGAGGACAAATGGTTGGCCAGATGGGAGCTCAAATGGTGGGTCAAATGGGTGTTCCAATGAATGGACAGATGAATGGACAGATGAACGGGCAAATGAACGGACAGATGAACGGGCAAATGAACGGACAGATGAATGGACAGATGAACGGGCAGATGGGCGGATATCAAGGGCAACCACAACAGCAGTACATGCAGATGAACGGTGGTCCATCACAGGGTGAAATGTACCCAGGATACTAGACTCTCGTATGTATGGGAAGGTTATCAGGGAGGGGCACCAGGCCACTGGATAGGTAGCGTCCCAATGTTTGTACATGTTTACCAGCGATTTTAACCTCTTCGACTTCCGTAACAAAAAAAGGTATTCTACACTCACAGGGCATGTCTTAAGCTATGAATTCATGGGCGTTGTAATCAATGTCTATATCAATTCAGTTCAAGCTGACTATCAAATGGAGAACAACATAACAAATCAAAACGCCATGTACGCCAACCATAACCATCAAACTCTTATACCGTGCCACTAATACTCAACTCCCGAATCTCTTGCAAGACCTGCTCCACTCTGTCATCCAACTGCCCGGAAGCATACAAGTCTCTGGTTTCTGGCTCGAGATACTGCTGTACTTGTGCCATACGCGAGTACGCCTCTGCACAGAACCGTAGTTGAATCTTGACCAAGGCTTCGAAACTGGGGTCGAGATATGGTACACGCAAGTCGATAAGTTGCGGGAGTTCAGTGCTGAGTTGTTCGTTCAGTTGCTCGTAAGTGGCCTTGGCCATTTCCATTTCCTTTTCGGCACGGGGCAACTTGGTGACATCCTTGTCTGGCTTGTCAGCGAGTTTCTTGACCTTGGCACGTAGGGCATCGTAGTCGAGAAGTTTGTGGCCGCGTTTCTTGATACACTCATTAACATCAGGGAAGTAGGCGCAAAATCTTGTGATGGGCTCCAAGACAGTGGTTCTGTAGAAATGTTAGATGCTTGGCGCATGGTTAATCATAAGAAATGGACTTGCCTGTATGGGCCGTCAAGGGCCTTGATGGTTTCGGCATCGAGGTCCTCTACTGCTTGTTTGTAGCTTCTGCTTACGCCGTCCTTAGCACCAGCGTCACCGTAGAAAGCATCTATCGTCTCAGCGATGCGCATTTGTGAGGCCGTCATTGCTGTGCGCCAGTCAGTACAACAAACTCTCAAGACTTCCGTGGTACATCCGTGTTCGTACCTCTTAGGGAGTCAAGGTATCCCTTGGCCTCCTTTTGTAAGCGGTTGGCAGCTGTTTCCATGGTGCGGAATCGTCTGCGGTAGTGTTAATATGGGTATACTTGAGAGGAATGGATATTGCGGAGGACTCACCTCTCCTCGACTTCATAATCGCGGTCGTTCGTCTTCTCGACATGGCCTGAGAACAATTCCGTCAGTGTTTCTGTTCCTTAATTTGCTGAACAGGCATCCTAAGACCCCGCACTACGCCTTGAACCTCCAATAAAACATACCCGTCTTCATCATCACCTGGGTGGTAGCCCGGTTGACATTCTTCTTGAAGCCTATAGCCGAGTTAGCATTACTCTTGCCCTGGGGAAGAGAGTCGCAAGCGCCGAACACCTGCCACTGCGAACAAATGCGTACCAGCCCACGACATCTCGACGTTTGAATAATATGAAAATATGCGAAGTAATTTGTGGAATTTTTCGAATGGGGTGTATGCGACAACGAATTGAGGTCGATTGGTCGCAACGGTATACGGTAGATCTGTCGAGCAAAGGTAACGAATTTGTGTATTGGGATGTAGAGCGACAAAGGCAGTCTCGAGTGTGGCGAATGCGAGAGAAGTCCCGAGACTCTAGCGGATGTACAAGAAGAGTTTACAGCAACAATGGCGGATTGATGCAAAGTGCTGCGACACGGGAACAGGCGTTCGATGTACGACGGTAAATGATGATAGTGGGAAGAAAACCGACTGCGGGAAGCAAAAGGATCACGGATACAAGCACTTCCTAGGGCGGAACAGGCGGCAACTTTTGAGGTCTAAAACGGCCGATATTTTGTGGCGCTTGACAATGAGGGCTGACGCAAATGGCGAAGCTTGACAGCACAAAAATAGGTTATGATAGAAGGTGAACACGCTGTAAAAGGGACAAATTACAGGCGGCCTTTATGAAGTCATTCCAAACTGGCTTAAAGGTTAACGACGTCAGCGCCGCTCCTGTCGCTGCGCCACGTCAGATAGGATTCGGCCAAGCTATTACGTTCAACATCACGTGACTACAGACCCTCTATTTTTCTCATTTGGATTGACCGGGAATTTCTATGTGAGGGTTATGCCGGCATGCCAAAACAGGTCGATATTGTGTTAGATATAGTGGAAATCGGACTCACACTAGTACACGATACTCACGCTTGCACGCAGCAAAAAGACCATTTTTAAGTGTAGTTCTGTGTCTATAAAAGGCCAAACACGTCCGCTCTTTTTTACACCCTTGTCCTTATTTTGTTCCCCACCTCATTCAACTTTTCAGAACCCAAATATATTTCTTCATCATGATTCAGCGAGTTCTTGTCGTCGGTCTTGGTAACCCCAAGCCACACCTCGAGACGCTTCACTCTGCCGGAAACATGGTCCTTGATTCCCTTCAGACTCTTCTCCCCGGACAACCTAGTTTTTCCAAGCAGCGCCTTGGCAAGGAACAAGCTCTTGCGTCTATCGGTTCTCGTTTCGTTCTCGTCCAGTCTCCAACCTATATGAACGTCACCGGTCCGTGGCTTCAGAAGGTCTACAAAGAAATTGCCCGAGAGACTCCCGCCGAGCAGCTTGGTCTATTGGTCGTCCATGATGATCTCGAAAGTGCCCTTGGCGAGGTCAAGATTCGGCCTTGGAAGGCCAGCCACAAGGGCCACAACGGTCTCAAGAGCATTCAGAAGAGCATGAACAACCCGGAGTTCAGTTCCACAAATTGGGCCAAGCTGTCTGTTGGCATTGGCCGCCCCGAGGAGAGAACCTCAGACGTCATCAGCAGATATGTGTTGCGCAGTCTTGTGCAATCAGAACGTCAGGCGCTGAGGAATGTGGCCCCCACTCAGGTCATGTCTAAGCTCTATGAAATCGAATCAAAGTGGACAACGACGAAGGCTTAATCGACCACTACCACTAGACACCAAGCCGGTTCCGACGCAGCTCTTCTACTCCCTTCTCCGAAAGTTCCGGCATAAGCCGCACAAGTATTAACTTTACAATGGAGTACATCAGATGCTTGTTGCAGTATGCATCACTGAAGACATCCACAATGGACTCGTCAATTTGAGCCACCACTCTCTCGTCCGTACTGCGATTTGGATCCATGTTGCCTTCGCTGATTTGAAGATCTGGAGCCGGACGCCACGCTCCACCACAATAGTATGACCGGAGCATCCACTTTGGAATGATTGAGGAAAGGGAGGTAGCTGCACGCAGACGCAGTTCCTTCTCTTCGGTGGCGTTTTTCGGTGGCATGAGACCTGGTTTCCCAGGCATATTGTTAGGATAGAGGGCACCACGGATGGAGACGAGGAGACCCGGGACACGATTGGAATCGAACAGCTTTTTGTTTATCTGCACAGCAAGGTACCTAAAATGGAGTTAGTTTAGAAATAGAAGAGTTGAGCCCATCATAATGTACCTGTCCAATATACCATCCAAAGCTCCGATACGCCATGGCCCCTTTAACATAATCCATTGAACCATAGCCAAACTACCACTTAACCAGGGCATTCTATCTTCTAACTCTATCAATGTAGAACCCAAACTGAACATTTTGAATGTTGCAATAGGAACTTTGTCAACAACACTTGTTCGGTGTATTTTTCGATGTGGGGATGGGGCCAGTCTACTGGGGAGTTTCTTCGCCGTTTTGTAAGTTAATATCACTCCCCGAATGAATGAGTATATCGCAATTCCCAATTGCACAATAAGTACAATGAGATATTGAAATGACCATCTTTTCTTCTCTGGTGATGGGTCAGAGGATGCTGGAAAAGCTGTCTCTTGTGAGAACGGTTCCATGGTGGTTGCGGGCTTGGACGATCTTCTTGATTTCCGCTTTTCGGCCTCCTTGGGTGGTGGTTTCTTCCCTGTGATTGTGTTTGAGATGATGATGAGTAGCTCCCATAACATCCACGGTTGAGATAACTTGTTCGTTATCAAGTTACCCATCAGAGTCTCTGCAATGATCTCTCCAACTAATGAAGTCAGGCATGGACTTTGCAAGTCCTCTGTCTTGAGCACCACTGTTAACATGCCCTGAATCAACAACTTTCTATAGCGTGCCTCATTTTTGCTTTGCTTTGATACCGAGTTGGGGTTTGATGGGTCAGGAACGGGTGACATTGCAGGTAGTGGGAACAATGAATGATATATCTCCCGGTGATCAGCCTCGATGGGTAGTCTTGTAACAGGATTCTTAGATGCACGATAGGCTAGTGTTTGTCAGGAAGCCGTCCATATGATCATATACAAATAGACCTACCGACAATATGTCTTTCCAATAAGTCTGGGATTTCATCCAGGACTAAACTCTCCATATCAACGCCCCTTAATCTCTCTCCCAGTACGCTCACGACATGAGCCAAAACTTCTACTATTTCTGTAGTGAAAGTCTCATCTGGTGTAATCCTCCCGTACCAACTTTGAATGGAGTCCCGCACAATGATTGCAATCAAGGCATATATTTGAAAATCAATCTCCTCAGACCCCGTCATTGCAGGCAACTGTCCCTTGAGGGAAGCTGACGTAAGTTGATCACTTGCACTATGCTCATTAGGAACAAGAATCTTGCGGATCAATTGGGCAGTGGTTCGTTCGCTGAGTGGCTCAATGGGCCGAGTGGATCGCCGGGTTTGGCCATTGTTGGTGGAAGTCTTGGGAGCAGTGGAGCGGGGATGCGCCGTATTAGCGCTGCGCGGGGTGGCTACTGAAGCCATGAAAATGAGATGGAAATAAAGATCCAAAACTTGAGTGAATCTGTCAAAATAGACAACACTATCTGTCTTTGGTATTGATATTGTAAAGAGTTAATCCGTTCACCCTCAATCAGTGATTCCAGGTGGCACTTCCCCAGATCATCAGCACAGGGGTTATGTTTGATAATAACCCTAGTTGCCAGACACCCATTGTGTATATATGTGAAAAGTTGTTAGGTACCATGATGTCATGATCAACGGAAAAGTAAACATGCCATACATACATGTGACAACGCATATTCTTACCTGATCTCCAACGACAATACGTATGTATCTGAGATTGGACGATTTAGCTGCTGGCGAACGAAGGCATCTCGGTATTTTGGGAAAGTTGCAACGCTAATCTAACAAATTCGACCCGGGGCGCAAGAAGTCATGTTGAACAACAACGACAACCCGGAACAAAACGAAAACTACAAAAAAGAAAACATACAACACCGGGTATTCGCACGTGGTCACCCACCGTACTACTAATCCAGCGCTCTGTGGGCTTGACTATGGGGGAGCAGACGGGACCCCGTATTTTCCGCAGGCTATGGTCGTATGTGTTAGGCCGTCACTTCAAAACGCATTATAATCGCAACATTTTGGGGTTCAATCGAAAAAATTGAGGATTTTGAGCGGGTATCAACAAGTTACACTCGGCAAATGTGGGACGTTAAGTAAAAGTCAAAATCATTATTCTTGAAAAGTTCCCATGTCTATCTAATTCTATACCAGCTGAAAGCTAACCCCAAACCCCGATACCATACCAATTCCCCGGGTCCCTCGTCTCGACACTATGGAATATACGTCATACTACTACTCAAGCTAGCTATATCATCAAAGACCTTGAGAAGTCTTTGCTCTAACTTATGGCACATCCCAATATATCCCTTTTTTCCTTGGTCCTCATCGTAAGAATGTGGAAACACGAGATTGTTCTCGTCTTTAAACCGCATGATCACCTCCAAGATCACCAATTTGCACTGCGGAACTTCCTGTAAAAGACTGACATCCCCAATTACTTTCCCTCTCCGGAAGTCCGGGCCTTGTGTACTGGGTAGACTGTCTCTAAATATCTGGGCAATTATACTGCGTGATGGTGACTCAGACGACCCAATAGCCGGAATATTTGGTCGCGGATAGTTGCCCGACGAGCTAAAGTACTCGCTTCGCCACGCAGGTATTTCATCCTCCATAACTGCAGATTGACTTCTCGTTCCTGTGCTGTAGACACTACCGGGAGAAGCTGGATCAGGAGGAGACCCGTATTGTCCTTGGCTGTGTGGATGAACGACTTCAGGGCGAGTATAGGACTGGTGGTTGGATGTTAAATAAGAAGCCAGAGAACGATCAAGAGCTGGCGTGTCTGGTAATTCCGGCAATACTGGAAGGCGTGGAGTCGCATGTGCACTGGGTGGTGATGATGGCTTGCTAGGTATATGAGTCAACCCCTTGAGTCCACAGGTATTTAACTCGAACAAGTGAATGATTGAGAAACAAGAAATGATCATGTAGCCGGCCACTTGGACCTCCCGTGAGCAAAGACATTCTGATGCCGAGTTTAACTCGTCGATAAATCTTGCCTTTATCGCAGCATTTGCCGGTATGAAGTCGTTGGCCCCCGCCTCATCAGCGATCATTGCGTCTGTCAGTGATTTGATATCAGTTATCATGATTGACAACCGGTCGCGACAGGTAGCTTCGCCACTACACCTTTGTGTCAAGTTCCTCCATTTGTTAACTAATTGAGATGTCGGTGGCCCAGTCCAAAACTTTGATGGGTGTGCGAGAGTGATACCCGCATTTGGGTCAAGTTCTTGGTCGTTACGATGCTCCAAATGAGTGATATTTTCGTTGGTTGGTAATGGTTGTGGTCTGCTAGCTCTTCTTCCCCAAGCGCGTTTTGCTGACTCTTTGGCGACCTCAAGAGTGTCTCTGGTAGAACCGTCTGATAAACGTTGTAGATGCCAGTCGGGTGGCAACTTGGTTACGTCTGCCAGTACACGAACAAAGTTGTATATGGCATTGATAGCCTCCATGTCGTCATCAGCTGGTAGTCTATCGGACATATCTACATCTTCATCCATGGTCACAGATCTTGTCAACTGTGACGATTTGTAGTAAGACCGTCGGAATCTGCCGAGAAGAATGTATGCTCTAGAAAGAGGAAACACTGAAACAGGGGTGGTTGCCGTCTGCCGAATGTGGCCTCGAAGATTTGGTGGATATCACTAGAAACCGGGAAAAGAAGACTCGAAAAGTGCGGTGGACTGAAACTCAATTAGGCGGTGTACAATCCGAAATTATAGATGAGGTAGATTGAAAATGAGTTATTATGGTTTGAAGAACTGAAAATATAGAAAGACTAATGAAATGCGAAGGTTTTGTAGATGGCCAAAGATTATGATGTTCCAATGTCGGAGTGATATCTGACTGACAATGCGAGAGTAAAACGCCGGTATAGCCAAGTATATATCGTTGAAACTGGCGACAGAAAGGACGTGAGCCTGGCTACAGGATGTACTGTCTAGTAATAAGTAAATGAGCTCGAGGCGATATTTCAAGTCCCACCAAAAAGATGTTTGGTTCTTCTCTGTTGGTCGGGTAGAGGATGACCGGTGTTCCTAGTGTGTGAAGTTGACAACACCGCCGTTCCTTGAACGTTCCAACATAATGTAACCATTAAACCAGGCGGTCTTCTCAAGGGTATGTATTTTACAATGTATTAAGCGAATTAGGCGTGAGGCTTGGGGGGTGCAGAAAAAGGTGTCTACTACTCGAATGAGATGAGGGGTGGCAATAGAATCCAAGCAAGATATGACCCCAAGGAGTCGGGATAATGGCCCTACGGATGTCTGGGATATAGATTAGAGAGGTATAGTGGTAGAAGCTATAGGTATGATTCCATATCCAGTATTAGGTTCACATACAGACACACTTATCGATCTCTATTCGGTATGTCATGGTGAAAGCCCCTACTTCTGGATTACACTCCTTGTCGAAGCTGACATTCAGCTAACGGTCAGGTACTAACGCCGTAGCAGGGGACTTCGTTGGAACAGGGGGCGGTTGACTAACCGCTCCTAGTACATACGTTATTCTCTAACCAACGACCAACACTGAAAAGTCGCTAACACGGTGTTGTAATCTGTCAAAGGAGGAGGGTACGCAAATCTGATTATCCACACACCTATATATATGTAAATGGTATGGCGTAGGCTTCTAGATTAAAGACTATCTGGCAATATGGACAAGGTAGATGGGAATAGCCGTTGTTGAGTATGAACTAGCAAAATCCTTTGTAGCGAACCATGTCAGCCGGTTGGGGCATTAAAATCCCAACCGTACATGATGGCCCAACCAGACTTTGTATGACAGGTATATTCATCTGTTTCAAAGAGCCAACCATAGTCATATCATGAACAGCTAGGCTATGGGAATACGCTAATGCGATCCGTCGTGACACTTGAACCCAATTTCTATATGAACCGGCCAGAAGCTGAAGACCAGGAACACATATCTCGGGCAAAAGAAGAAAACCAGCTCTGTGACGCCACCAACGGTTGATTGATCAAAAGCGGAAACCTCCAGAAGTATACAGGGGCTTTACACCTGAGTGGAACAATTTTGTGGCTTCCATTGAACTGGGTACGCTTGTCTGCCGACCCCGGAAGTCGCCACCCCCGGGTTACAGAATATGCGTATACGATATGTCTGTACATGTGTACATACACACATACATACACATGTATGTACAATGATCACATACCTTCTTTAGTAACGTTTGGTAATTGATAATTGCCAAGTTGCAAGCTAAGTCTATGGCTGTTCTGGGGTGATACATGGCGCGAAGGCCACTTCACAATGTGCTAAACACCCATTTTCTATGGTTGCGGCGTTTCACCTAGTTCCACAAGAACTCTTGGGTTGTTTGCTGTTGTCAGCCATGTTGACGGGTAAATATTGTCGTTTTCCTTCGATTCCATGCCCGTCATTCTGGTTCTTAAACGCCGCATCGACGATCGTTCTAGCCCTGTCTTTGGCCTGACTACTGACAACTGATGTTCGACACGTGAGACCTGACCACTTCCTAAGCCCCAAATAGCACCAAAATCCATGACAGCCCTTGTTTCTTCCACATCACTTTGCATCAGGATGCATCTGCCGTGACACTAGGCTTGTCAGCCATGAACCCTTGCTTACCCAACGTCGACTTACAGCTCTCAGACCCCGGATTATGCTTGATAAAGACACCCCCGGTCATCCCGCACACAACCCCACTCTTGGGAACGAATATCTGTGCCGTGCGTTGTCTATATGGCAATGTCTAACCAGGTATGAAATTTCCGTCATTATTGAATCCAGGTCGTGAGTGGAACTCTGCATATGCAATCCGTTTAGATCACGGATTTATCAACATCCGTTATTTCCGCTGACCGGCACGCCATAGTCCAAGTTCCCCTGATCGTCGTGGAAAACAGAAAAAGCATTTGGTATTTTGTCTTCGTAAATCACACGGATTGTACTTTACTTAGTTTGTGACAGGCGGACAAGTGGGCAGCATTGTTCTTCCATATATACGGGTACATATAGGGCCTTGCAGGAATGTATGTTGTATATACATACGTACATATGTAAGTACATGTGTACGCTGTACGTCCGGTTAACCTCAACCATGGAACCAAACATTTCTGGATTTCTAATCACATATGTACATACATACAGACGTACATACATGCTGTCTTTCCTGTCACCAGGATCGGCAAGGCGGTGAAGATCTAGTGGGGATGTGGATAGTGGACCTCTGTTTTGCGGTCATAGATGGGAAGAGCTCACCCTAGTCAGGCCCAAATTGGACATATCTTTAGACGGTAAGTCATCCGAAATCGTCGAAAATACACCTTTCTTGTTCACGGATGCCTCTTTACATAGACATACAACATATATGTGTCGTGAACGTCGTCCCATTGCTCGGCCCCAAGGATCGGGTATGACAACTGCATGTGTCCAGTTTCTCTTCCTATTTCTGCGGGCTAGGTTCAGCTTCGGTACCACAGCCAATAATAAGTAGATAGTCACTTCCTACTGTAACCGTAACCGATATCATAAAGCCTAACGTATATAGTCAATGACCATAAGGTTTATTAATAACCATGGCCTCTACAAATTTCGGTGAGTCCACACGTACATACGTATGTATACATGTATATATGTGTACATATATGGATGACTTTACTTACCAATAAACATCTAAGCACGGGTTTATATGTCCGGTCTTTCCTGGGGAAAGAGGCCCGTGGACATGTGTAATGTACATATTTCTGTATGTCTACATGTATGTACACACACACATATCCTTTCGGCAGCTTATATCCCTAACCCGAGTTGCCTGTGCGGGGCTGTTAGTTGATTGACAGCAAGAGGAAGCTCCCCTCCATCTATTTGCCGACAGTAGGATTGAGGATTCCTGTTGGACATATTCTCCATCGGTTGGTTAATCTTTCAGAGCGCGTGATGCGGCAGCTGAATATACAAATGCGTGATTATGATGTGTGGTCATACTGGTTCATGAAGTATCTGTAACGTGGTATATTATGTGCACATCTACTCGACCGTATAGATGTGTCTATATATGTACACATAAATGTACTACGTGACGTTCCCTGTGGACATAACTATCACGTTACAAGTTCCACAAACGTACCGTACCCAGTCAAACATACTCCGTAACATGATGTGTGTAGACCCGAACCCTGCTCATTGTCAGATTGACGAGGAGAATCCTCACAATCCATAGTGCGTCATTGCCAACATTTAGAGGCCCATTGGATTTAAGCGAATGCAACCGTTTGTCTATCACATATCACTTGCACATCCTTGGGGTTTCTCAACGTGATGGCGTTTCGTCGGACGTAAGCGGCGATACTTTCCGTCTATTGTGGTGAAAACCATACTGTTTGTCAGACCAGATGTCGGTTGCGCATCATTGTGCATACTCAGCTTCGGCAAGGCTCGGTTCCACTTAATGGCGTTGGGTAAATCTCTTCAGTGTGGTGAGTATGACGTATTTATGTGAGTATGTACAGTCTTGGGTCTTGTTAACCAATCTGTCTGGAGGCATCATTTTGGCGTTTTCAAGTACAACTAAGGTTAAATCCGTGACAATTGCAAGTGTACACTAGGTCTACATACACCCCTTTGGACGGCAGGAAGCCGCCCTGTTGTACGCAGCTCTGTTACATTGATGGCGTTCTTCGACATCCTCGTAACGGACCAAACATTGTCTATAGCTGTTAGTATGGAACTTTGCCAGAAAAACTCGCCCCAGTCATGTTGGGCCGCCTTGATATATGTCGGGCCTTTTATTGTGTGTGAGGGATATATGCCAATAGCCTTCTGCATTCTCAATCTTTCGAGGGTCCCGCTATCATTAGATCCTATTGGATGACGGAGGAGTAATGACCCGACGATTTGGGTAGTATTAGGGATTTCAACTTATCCAGGCATAGTAATTCTTTGCGAGCTCAGACCATATACCGGCCGAAAAGCCTAAGTCTCTTCTATAGCCAGTTGTTGTACGAAGAATGTATAAGGTCTAATTTTGCAACCAAAAGTCCCCAAAGGGGAAATTATTCAAGGACAACTACATGGAAGATTTCTAGAACTTCGTTAGTGAACAAATTCTAAAATCCTGACACATTAGTCACAACGCTTGCGAAGATACGACATTTTACCCCGTGCCTGGAATGCTACTACTCGCGCCGTTAATAACCTGCCACAATCTAACCGAGGGTCCGTTTTCCTAGGTCATGATAACCAAACAAAAGGGGCAAATCATAGGATTCGGCGACCACAACTTGTCTCTTTCCGTCATGCTAGGTCGGTGTGGGTAATTTCAACGCCGATGGAGCGAAGAGTGGGGTTGTCTTGTCCGACAAAGATGTGGATCCCGCATGGACATGGAGAACTTAAGAGAATTTTGCGATTCCTATTTTTCCTTCTTCTTTTTTACAAAGGAGGTAACCGGATCGACAAAGTGGCTTACAAGCTGAAGAGACAGTTGGATGTTGGGCTCATATTGAGTACGGCTGGATGCCGAAAATGTGTCCATTTTTGGCATTTTTTCTGCACGTTGTGTGATTCTCTGGAAATTCTTAACTTCACATCTCTATTCCGGTGTAGGGTTTTCTATCAGGAATCTTACGACAGATCCCCAATACCCATATGGGCTCGCTTATAGTCACAGAATGATTGACACTCCGCAGTCGTGATCCAATTCCGTTCGGGGTGAATTTATACAACAAGCCAAATCTCATATACTGAAAACCAATATCTTTGGGCTTTTGTAGGAAGTGATGAGCGGTACAGACCGCTTATAACAGACTCTCCACTATCATATAGTCTTGGTGTGGGGGGTCCAACTACATGCCGTCAATATTGACAAGGGACGTCATGGATGCCACATTTGCCCCCAGACGTTTTGTTAATCCCAGGCCCTGGTCTGTCAGTCAAGTCTCTTGGGCCGCAGAAATACACTGTCTAGCGGCCCCCAAGCACGTCACCACAATCTGATTACTATACAATCATTTGAGGTGGTGGATTTCTCAAATGTGCCAAAAGAATACTCTGAGCCCATTGCATGAGGGTACCTGTGGCAGTGGGTCCGGTACGCCTCCAGTTGCAAAAGCGGTGAGACTATTGTCTGCATGTCACCTACTTTCCGTCCATGTGTTGCTTCAGAATCGGGACACACAAGCCGTGCCGGAAATGGAAATCATACACATCGTGGTTATGTTGCACTTACCAGACTGGACCATGATATCGGGGTTGAGTTACCATTCGTATTACCATTGAATTCTGTAAATACTCAGCTAAAGCTGGCCCTGTCTATACGTAAAGTTGCCTCCCTTTTTGTTGAGCTAGAAAGCTTGTTTTCAATATGTGATACATAAGCACAAGAACTCCTGCTCCGTGCTGGAAAGAACAGACTGACATCAAGAGGCTGGTTCCCTGAATTTGTATGACGGTGATAGGAGTTTGAACATGGATAGGCCTTGGACATCAGGGCGGATGTGAATACATGAAAATCAGTTTCAAGGTTCGGATAGATGTTGTACTTGTTTATGTATGTACCTATGTCGACATAAGCTACGTACATAGAGGCGTACAACAGGGATCTTATATACTTGGTTAAAAGCTCAACTGTGAGACTCATCATGACTTTCTTGGCGCTGAAGAAGCTACCATGGTTTGTCATAGTTGTGCCTTGTTGTACATACACACATGAAGACATATATACACAGGTACATACTCTGAGTGTACATACCTAACTTCATAAGGACCCGTTGTTATGTGACCCACAGCAAAGGATGAAGTTCTCCAGGTTGAAAGGAATCCTTCGGTTAACTGTGTCCCCGGGAAAACAATGATGCGGAGATTCTGGAGTTAACTTCTGATACATATAACACGGTTATTTGTAAGTGTATGTATCTGGGTACATACGTGGCCAACGGGAGTCGCCTAGCTATTTACACCAGTTCCGGGATGCACCAACTTTCGGGCATCATTGTTGCGGCCCGAGTCGTGAGGCCGGATGTGTGTATCTACGTGTCCTAGCGTGTTGAGCGTACAGATGGAGGTGGAGTTTCAAATGGGTACTTGATACGCATGTATGTACATATGTACATACATATGGGCGTCGCTATATTTTTCCGTGGGGTGGATCGCTAAGCCGTTCTAATGATGTGTTCTGTGGACTAGGGAACACTACCGATCTCATAAGACTTGGATAACCATGGAATTCTGCCGTGGGGGCACCACAAGTTTTGAATATAGGGTGTGTCTTTAGTGTCTTTTTGTCGTTGTAGGGATAGAACACCGGTACAAGAATATGTTGTGCTTGAAATGCACAATTTTGTGCAGTTTCAACCAAAATTTGGGTATTTCGGTGTATAAGTATAGCGAACTCTTGTATATATTTGGATGAAGTAATGCGTCTTTTCGGTAGGTGTCTCACTGGTTTTGACATCAAGTGAACCCAAAATCAGACACATTTAATACTTGACTTTCTCTAGAATGACTTGCAGGTGACCAAAAGTGAGGGGGACAACAATCATTTATCCACAGAAAACCGAGGAAAATTACTAGTTTTAGCAATTGGTCTATCATAGGGTTATACTTATTGACTAAACGTGAATATCTATACCCTAACACAACCCTGACTTATAGATATGATAGAATCGATAAGAGACCCACTTATTTTCTGAAAAAGTCAAGTGCTGTCCTAAGTTCGTCCCACTTAGTTATCATCGCACAACAACGCGGAACTCTCAATCCTCGGCTTGCAATCAACAGCTCTTCGCGCAAACCATCTCGACAAACAGGTTCCTTTTTTTCACCCAAGCCCGGCTATACAAAATTGTCGAGGTTTACAATTTAGTTGCGACTCATCTGTCGTTTTTTTTTTTTTTCATTTAAACCATAATGGCTGGCGATCGTCGCGGTCGCGGCCGCAGAGGCGGCGGCGGCGGTGGTGGTGGTGGGCAACAGCGCCAGAATGGGTTTCCTCCTAGAATCCCTAGCGGACCCCGCGGAATGAATGACAACAACCATCATCATGGAGGCAATGACTTTCACCGTCCCCCCCAGTCTGATTTCACTTTTTCCTCAAATGGTGGAGGTAATATCCCAAGTTTTCGCGACCGTGGTTTCGATACCGGGCCATCGGGTCCACCTCCGCGCGACAACCGTCGCGGAGGCCGGGATAATGGCAGAATGGGACGTGGCGGACGCGGAGCTGGACGTGGCGGTAGACCCCCTCGTCCTCGTTTTAGCGCGCTGGAGCGCCCAATGTTAGCCCTTGCGAATGCTGAGCCTGCTATCAATCTTCGCGATGGCAGCAAAGAAGGAAATAGGTTCAAGCTTAGTGGTGAATACTCCGATGATGATGAGCTAGAGATGGATATTTCTGATGCAGAATCCGGTGGCTCCAATGATGATGCCCACAACGCCAAGCGCAGCAAGAAGACACAGGCTACTGACTCTGGTGACGAAGAGCCCAAGTTTGCTACTCCCAATGATGGTCCCATCAATGGTGTTGAAGCAGGGACGAAATCAACTACTGACGCAGCTGATTCTCAAAAGAAAGATGAGGCGACAAAGGATAGTGCAGGGTCTGAGAGCACTGAAGCTGCGGCACCTGCCAGACCTCGGTGGTCCAACGCCAATCCGTATACGGCCATTGCCCAAGAAGATTTCACCAGCTCCAACAAGACCCGTGATCTTGTCCAGATGATTCGCAAGGGCCTGAATGAAAACCATCAGGATAGCAAAGTTGACGAGCTAGACGAAATGATTGTTTTCGTGGATAGTGACAACGACAATATCATCACATTGAGTAGCGACGATGATGTCCAGACAAACATCTCGCAGCCCACCACACCCAACCAGGATCTGGGCTCGCGCAAACGCACCGTGGATGATGTTATCAAGCCCATCGAGAACAACAAAGCCAGAATAAAGCATGGTCAGAATACCTTGCAAACATTCTATGGCGAATGGGTCCCTCTTCCTGGCCAGAAGTCACTGGTTCCCTGGGTCCAGACGTACGACAACTCCAAGACGGCGACCTTGCGGTAAGTTTGTTGATGTTTTCGATACACCCTTCGAGCAGGGCACTAATATGATTTTCCAATAGTCTCACTGAGGAGATATGCGACTTCTACCGTTACGTCGAGCCCCGCCAATTCGAAGAATCTGTACGCCAGGATCTTGTTAACAGACTCAAGGTTGCCATCAAGAGGAACTACAACTTGGCCGATTGTGAAGTTGTTTGTTTCGGTTCCTTCATGTCTGGACTGTACCTCCCCACGGCTGATATGGATTTGGTTATTGTGTCTCGGAGACATTATAACGGAGGTCTTCCCACCACGCGGTCGAAGTCCTTTATGTACAAGTTCCGAGCCTTCCTTGTCAACAACCAGATGTGCATGCCTGACTCTATTCAGATGATTCTCGGAGCAAAGGTTCCCATTGTCAAGTATGTTGATCGGTTGACAAACCTTCGTGTTGACGTCTCGTTCGAAAACCTCGGTGGTGTGGAAGCCATTGCTACGTTCAAGAACTGGCAGGAAACATTCCCAGTCATGCCTAAGCTGGTTACGCTTGTGAAGAACTTCTTGGCTATCCGTGCACTCAACGAGCCCGTGAACGGAGGTATCGGTGGTTTCACCGTCTGCTGCTTGGTTGTCAGCATGTTGTACCTCGACCCTGATGTCCAGCACTTGAACACTCGTGGTGATGAACACATTGGCGAGCTTCTGATGGAGTTCTTCAACTTCTATGGTAAGAAGTTTGATTACTCCAAGACTGCTCTGCAGATGGCGCCACCGGCTTACATCCCTAAGGTATGTTTACTTCTATTCTCGTGTATGTGGCATGTACTAACTGGACTATCAGACCCACGTCCAATCATTGGTGTATAAGAACATTGACCGGTTGTCAATTATTGACCCGAATAACATTGCCAACGACATCTCAGGCGGTTCCTCTCGGTTCACCCAAGTGTCGGCATGCTTTGCCGCCGCACATGATGCCATGGTTGAACGCCTTGAGCAGGCTGATGACGGACTTAAAAACTTCAAGAGTTTGCTCGAACCCATCTTGGCCGCCAACTACAGCCACTTTGAAGAGCAGAGACAGACCATGGATAATGCCTTCCAGAACATAGGGGTTCCTCATTCCAGTCGTCCTGGTGTGTCTAACAACGGCCACGTGTACCAGAACCCCCAGATTCACCACACACTTCCATCAAGGCCTCCAACTGCCCCGGCTTACAACAGACACCCCCCACCACCAGACCACATCAATGGTCGGCAGCGGGGAGGTGACTGGAATGGCGGTGGCGGCGGAGGTGGTCGTGGCGGTCGTCGCCCTGATCGTAAGGGTGATAGGAGACGTGACCGTCGGTAGACCAACATAAACACAGTCGTAGGTTATGAGGTTGATCCCGTATCCCTAAAAATGGAGGTGTCATGGTGATATTGACGTTACGGCGCAATTGTGTTTTTGGGCTTCTTTGGTATACCTCTTGGGTTTGTTTTTCCCGCTCAAATATGGGCTACTGGAGTTTTTGTTTGGTGACGGAAATATTGCTTTTTTGTTCTTTTCTTTTCTTTTTGCATTCGCGGCGTTGGCTATCCCCCATAATAGTTGGGGGTCTTTTCTCGTTTACCGTTCTTTCAGTATTCTTTTTGCGTTGTTTTCTTTTGTTCTTCTGTACTGGTTCTTGTATTGCTGGCCATTCAAACATCCCGATGACTGTCGGTTTTCCATCAGGCGGCCGGCAAATTTCCCGATGTTCAAATGGCCCGGCGTTTTAGCATACATATGCTTCGACGGTAGATGTCACAGCCTCCACCCGCGTTGGTTACGCCCTACGAATGATGCACCATCAGCATACTCGTTACTGGTTATGACACGAATCCAGCATCATATCATCGATTCAGCGGATCTCTTGATATAGAGAAACAGTATACTAACTATGATGCTGATCAAATCGACCATTCCGATTCGCCGTGGAGGCCACGACATTCGCCGTTTGACGGCACTTTCAAAATATTCATCGGGTTTTTTTGTTCTCTTCTTCTGTTTTCCATTGACTCTACAGTCACTGTCGTTTATATCTCTGATTGCCCATGACTACTTTTAGATTTTTTCGATTGAACTTACGAGGTTACTAACATTTCCAGGTCTTTGAAAAGTGTTTGGGTTCTTTGGATTTTACTGGCTGTGAGAGAGCTGGTGAGATCTTGAGACCCAGACAGGTTACCAATGGGCTTTAAGTGGGCACTTGGTAATTATCCTATTACTACCAGTGTTTTGTACTCTTTGTATAAGCACTGGTGTTTTGGGATCTTTTCTTTCTTCACCATATCACGTCTTAATGGCTGGGTATGGGGAAGATTCTTCTAACATAGCATTTGCTAACAAGCAATTCCATCGCGACAAAACATGATGTAGCCTAAAGACTACTCTACCCTACTTGCCTAAACCAAACAGCTACTTTCTTTTAGGCACGCTGACTCTCAACTGTCCTTTCCGGTCAACTTCAATCCGAGTCCCCTTTCTACTCTGTGATCTCTTTTTACCATCACTTCCACTATCATCACTATCGCTCCGATCACTCCTGTCACTCCGATCATCTCTAGTTTTCGAAAGACCAAGGAGATGCATACTAACACTGCGGCTCCGGTTCCGAGCAGATGTACTCTTACTACGGGCTGAATAAACGCTACTCTCTCCTGCCCGACTCCGCGCCCTCGACGTACCTCTATGCGACGCCCGAAGAGATTCATGCCGTGAGATATGTCCACTTACAACCGATGTACCTGCCTCATGACGAGACTTGGATCTATATCTCGACCTGGACCGATGTCGGTGCGTTGAACGGGATCGGCGATGGGTACTCGCGCTCCGCCGAGACGCTGAATCAGCAACGCTCGTCGCAGCGGCACCCGCAGTTGCCAGGGCCGCAAGATTCGCGGCGCTGAGACTCGCTGTTGTTCCGGTGACAGGGGCGGTAGGTACAGATGGCATGTGTACAGGGGATGCGAAGGGAGGAACGACGGTCTTGATTTCCGGCTCGTGAGCGAGACTTGGTGGGGCGTTGGACTTGAGGTTGGGACCGGGTACGTATTTCCATGGTTTGGGGGGTTTTGGCGGGGCTGCAGAGGATGGTGGAGGGGCGGTGGTGGGGGCTACGGTTGGAGCGTAGTGGCTCATTGGGGCGACGAAGTGTGGTGGTGGGGGAGCGGCCATCATAGGCATGGTTCCGCCGCCGACACTTTGGGTCATGGTGGCGTATGTCTGTTCGGCTCGCCGTTCATAATCATGGGGAGAAGCGTCTACTATGCGGGCATCCGGATGCATAGGAACGGGGACGGGAACAGGCACGGGGTATGGAATGTGTACCGGGG
>LCZG01000090.1:0-12386 GCA_001483325.1 Huntiella savannae
GCTTCCCAGAATGACTTCAAAAGAAGAATGGCCCTTAGAAGGCCAAAATTGACAGATTTCCATGCGTAAAAGAGACTTGGATTTGAAAGCAGATATGTAAATATGGGGGAGGGGTTCTGAAAATCGGTCATCTTTACAGATGAGTCCTCTATAAACCGGAAAAAACGCCCCGGTCCGGTCCGGGTTCGGGTGTCCCGGGGTAAGTGTTTTCAAAGAGAGGTTTGACAGGCCGGGGCTACGTTAATATGCTTTCTGACGAGCTCCCTCAATACCTGGAGACCTATCCTATCTTCCAGCAAGATAATTCCCGCATTCATAGGGCCAGTGTTGCTACAAAGTGGTTTGATATGCAGCATATGGAGATGATAATGTGGCCGGCCATGAGCCCTGGTTTGAACCCCATAGAAAACATGTAGGCTTTGCTCAAAAGGGCTGTTATCAACATATATCCAAATATGAACACCTGGAAACAGAATGACGAAAACACCGAACGATTCAGAGCTATTATTGACGAGGAATTGCAGAATCTAGATCAGGAGGTCGTTGACGATATCGTCATGTTGATGCCACGCCGACTTCAGGCTGTCATCGATGTCAAAGGATGGCACACACAATACTAGTACCTTTTTGTATATCATTTTGTAGCCCCTTTGACAGCGCATTTTTTGATATATTTCTGGTAATTTTAACAATTTATTTGATTCAGTTATGGTAGATTTGTCAAAGTAGTGACTTTTGTCGCGTCGACGGGAAGGATTACAAAAAATAATAATTATCACTTCAGATTTAGCCCACTGTACATATGTGCATACATATGAATGCATGCTTCACGCTAAACTATTCGATGTGGCACGACACTGAGTGTTGTGATAACTGTATATGGTCCATCGTAGATATAGGATATTTAGATATGTGCACGTACATACATATGTAGTTATACAACCCTATATTGAAGTGGTATGTTCCATCACCAAAGTCGTCATATACACATGTCTATCCTCCCAAATCCACCAACGCGTGAACAATAAATTCGCCAAAAGTCCCAGAGCACTAGTGCCTACGCACACACACTGTCCAACAGGAAAAAGGCCATTCTCAGGTTATTTATACCTGCAAATTTAAGGGAAGGGGACAAAGGTTGGCGGTTTTTTTTGCACCAGAACTCGCGCACGAAGACAACGGACAACCGCTGGAAAATGCTGTCCTTTCATGTTAGGGATTTACATGACTATCTACAATTCACCAGTCAGTTTAGCCCATCGAATGATCTCGGGCGACTAAGTTCAGCTCATGGGCGCAGTTTGTGTCCAGGGGACACATAGTTAGTGGCGTTTTTTTCTGTTGTCCGTTGATCCTGCGTTCAGTTTAAGGTATCGCTGGTGCTAAAGTGTGAGTTTCGTCGTGGATGTCAGAGTATTGTGAGGAGGTCAAGATAGTTGTATTGGTTGTAGTTTAGGTATGGTAACATCAGTTGTCTATCTAGAAGAGCAGGAGAAGAAGAGAGGAAGGAGACATCTTAGTAACATAATGCCTGCATCCCATATTGAAAGATCACGTGTAGGAATTGGTCACGTGACTCCGCGATGTATGACATATCTATACCCAATTTGACAGCTGGCCATATAGAGTTGTCAGCCGATGCCCTGTAGACCGAATTCACGCGGGCTGCAGGCCCGCTGTTCGGTTCTGTAGTAAGGGCCAGTATGGACAGGTTGATAACCAAAACCTGTACTGACACGGAAAAATAAAACCATCATCTATGTCTAACGTCTTTTTGGCGCAAAGGTATGCTAATTTAGCCAGGTGGGCGGCAATGCCGCACCTTCTTACCCAAAGTTTCAGCGAAAGAAATAGAACAGCCTTGCCCGTGAAAACCCGGCAAGGCGAGCACACTGAAGATTCCTTCCTTTGGCAATCACCTACTAGCCGGGCCCTTCTTGTCCTTGGCGAGAAATAGACTGAGACTCATGGTCTGGTGTCTGAGCTATTCAACATGCCCAATGACGTTGCCCCACCTCTTGGCAAGAACATTGGTAAGGCGTTCCCTAGCTGGCTGGAATACTTCTTCCTTCTGTAAAAGCTACGCGGGTACATGACTTTATACCCCAGCTTCGCAACAGCGCGAACCATCGCTACCGTCCACAATGAGTCCTATGTAGCGCCCGAGGAATACACACCGGGCGAAGTCAACGAGAGCTCTCGGCGCCCCGGCAATGAGGAAGTCCCTTTGGCTGTTGGCTCACGGGTGACGAGTTTGGATACTCTTTGGGACGGTGTGCTGCCTAGTTTAGGGGATGTTGCGTTGGTTTCTTGGAAGGGCGAAGTGGTTAAGGTGGCCGAACTGAATGAGCTTCCTTCCGGAGATATGAAAATCTTCAAGGAGGAACAGGGCGGATGCACAGAGGCGATTTTGGAGGCGCTAGGCAAGGAAAAGTTGAGAGAGATTTGTTCTGTGGGGATGTGAGGGAGACTTGATTTGGCCTCGAAGGGAGAATGATCTTTGTATCTTGGACTTAGATGAACCTACGGGGTTGTGGGATCTAGGTGAACGGCGGATACAAGTATCAAGCATCGTTTGGCTCTGGCAAATACCTGAATATTTATATCAGCAATCTAGAGTTGATATAACCAATATTGTACTTTCTACTTTGCTTTTTGTGCCCCGCGGTTTTATTCCCAAACCTGAATGCATAACAGATCTCGGCTCAGAATGGGGCCCCAATCGTTTGGCTGCCCGACTCATAACGGGGCCCCAATAGTTTTGCTGCCCAATGCTCCTAACCCTGAGTTTTGGGGCTAACCCTACCGTTGACAATGTTACACTCTAGTAGAAATGACACGTTCTTGCAGTACCAAAATGACCCCGAATGCGCGAGGGCTGTAGGAGTATATGTCAACCGAGGTATCTGACCAACCTTGTAGATCTTTCTCAACGCCCCCCAACTGCATAAGTCAGTTCGGGCAAAAGCGTGAAGGAGTGTGAGATTCCCACTTAGTTTGGCACGCAGAGCGTGATAGTGATCGGTACCAGTTCCACGGCAGCTAAGCCAAAAACCGAGGAACCTTGGATTTTTCACTACCGGAATACTCTGCCCACTAAGCTCAAGTGACCAGTCCTCCCACTGATTGGCTGTGTAGAGGTTGATCGCGAGTAGAACAGACTTACTCAGCTCGAATATCACACCTCTCGTCGCCGCCCAATACTCAGCCACCCCATAAACCTTTCGCAGCGCGCCAGCCAAATCGACCGAGGACTTTCTTCGAGCGAGTAGGTTGGTGTCGTCAGCGAACCGCACAACCATGATATCCGGGTGGCACGTATCCAGCACCTCATGCAGACTAGCAATGAAAGTTATAAAGAAGAGCGGAGAGAGCGGGGAGCCCTGAGGGATGCCGGATCTAACAGACCGACTGTCTGTGTCGGTACCGTTGAGGGCAAGAGAGGCTTCTCTGCCAGTCAAGTAGCTATGAAGCCACAACGTTAACTACTCAAGCGCTCCCTTTTGTGCGACCTTGTGTAAGAGCCAAGAATGGTCGACTCTGTCGAACGCTCCTGCTACATTTGGCTGTAGTAAAAGAGCTTGTACTTTACGGGCGCGAGACCTCTGTGCAAACTCTTGGACTGTGCGTACCGCCGTTCCAGTCGATCGATGTGGGCGGGTTCCCATTTGTCCAACAGGGAGTAACGGATCAAGCTGCACTTAGAGACGTCCAGCGACAATGTTCTCAATGACTTTCCCAACTGTAGATAGCAATGATATGGGTCTCCAACCTCGGGGCTTCTTTCGTTCTGCGGTATTCTTCCCAGGCTTGGGAATCGGGACTACGCGTGAATTCTTGAAGGCGGTCGGCCAATGTTGAAGTCTCAACGACGATGTTTCTTCCGCTTACTTTGGGTTGAAGTTAGGGAAGGGCTACTATCCACCGTTCTCGAGGAATGCAAAGAAACGGCAAGATGCAGTCTGCAGGATATGCAGAGGGGAAGAAGAGACAGTCACCCATGTACCGCTTGAATGTTCAAGGTTCCGGTCGAAAAGGAAGAAAGCTGCTCTGGAGATGGGTGTGACAACCTTATCTTTAGAAGGTCTATTCCAGGAGAAATCAGGTCAAGTGGCTTTGCTGACCTTCATCAAAGAGACAGGATTTGGCATGAACTGGTGGATGAGTGAAGGTGGAGCGGGGTTGGATGAGGAGATGGATTTGGTGCCAGTGCGGTGTCCTACAGGTGGTTTCCAGAAGCTATGCTTTGCGGAGGTCATATATGACATTTTGAGGAAGGTGAAGGCTTTGTCGCTGAGTCAGTGAGGTGCGGTGTGCGGTGTACGGCGTGAGGCGAGAGTGACTACGATTTGGCTACAGCTGCTACGGCGGCGTATTTGAGGAAGACTCGGACTTGGGCTTAATGTTTGCAAAATAGTGCTAAGACGTAGATTGGTTGGTTGTCTGAGTTTCGGAGCCATATAGCTGTTGATGTGCTCTGCGCATGCTTCGTTAATCATCGTGACAGCTGCACCGACATGAACACATACATTGGCGAGTCACGGTAAAGAGATACACATGTTTATTTATCCTGATCAACACTGTAGGCACAGTAGTCTATGATCTATGTACACATGTACATACCTAGCTACAAACGAACCGCCAGCCCAATTAAGTGCTTCAAAATTAAACTACCCCCTTTAACTATATGTCATTGAGCAAATTCTTGGACCGTTATAGAAACATGGGGCCAATGAAAATATCTGAACTGCAATGCATATGATGAATTCTTGACTCTTCCAAGTTATACCACAACATCCCGAGAACTCATTCCGACATGATCGTCCACCACCAAACCTGTCACCATCCGTGCGCTCCATCAACTATAATGACAGCCATAACCAACCCGAGACGACTTCAACTTGGAGTGTAACATCCCCCCCCATCGGCAGAATTAACAGCCCTCCGAAGCCCCGTTTGCAGATACCATGTTTAATCTGTATCGCTATCATCAGACTGCCTAGAAGTTGAGGAATCGTCATCAACATTCTGGTCTTCTGCCTTGAGTGTGTTTATCTCAGACGGGGTAAGCAGTTCCGCCCGTTCTCCAAACCCCAATGACACCTCTAGAAGGGTCCGAACAGCATAAACCGGACCCGTCGGGCTCGCTGCATAATATAAGAAATCCCACTCATCATTGTTTAGAGGGATTGGATATTCAGTGAATGGATGCTCCATAAAGAAATTTCCCCTCATAGGTCTGATGTTGGGATGACCGGGCAGATTCATTTCTGAAGTTTCAATGAGCCCTGTAATAGTTCCACCAAAGCGTAGCCAAAGTTGAAAATCCTTAGAGGCAACGTCTTGGATGAGGGACAATACCTTGAGTAGGTCAGCCTGTCCCTTGACAGCAGCTCGATGCCAGCTAGCCAATCTTTTGTCAAACGTCTTCATGTCAAATTCAAAAGCCATAGCAACGACTTCGCAAATATCGGCAACTCTAGCGTCTGCTCTGGACACGTATTCTCCATAGCGGCGATGGGGAAGGGCATATTTCCGCTGCAAAAACAAAGACATAGTCAGGAGCTCTTCAAAGTCCAACTTTATCTTATCGTGGGCATTGGCAAGTAGAAACAATTGACAACGAAACATGTCGTAGTCCATTTCTGCCAACTTGTCCCTCTGAAGGTTCAGTAGTTCGTGAGGAACGATAGGGCCGGTTCGAAAGTTTTCAAGACACCGCGACATGCTCATGATAACCGGACGCGGAGGGCGAATGCATATATACTTTATGTCCCACAGCGTGTCGGGGACGTAACGCAGCGGAGCTTTCCTGACGCGGTCAGTCTGTAGGGACGGCCTGTTCGGGTACTGGATGAAGACGTTTGAACTCATGACTAGTTCCGTGTATTGGTCGTCTGTGAGTCTCAATATTGCGCTGTGCGTTTTGTCTTTGTAGGATATACCAGATCGCGGCTTGTGTGATTTGTTGAATGGAGTGTGGTGAAAATGAATGGCATGTGAACTATGGGAGACTGATCTTTTTGCGAATAGACCAGTACTCACCCGATAGCTCGTGATAAATGCAACGACACAGTAACAGCTGTTGAATAAACAAAAGACTCAATGGCAATGATCCAACGAGAGTGCCTATGAGAACAAGTAGCACATCCACGATGGTATCGCCAGATAAGAAACCAGAGAGGAACTGTGGTTAGTAGAGTAAACAGTGTTTTGATTTTGCCTGAGAATATTAGATAATACCCAAGCCTTGTCCGAATTCAGAAGGCATGATCTGCCGGCGCTCTTTCCAATTAGATCGTGAGTAGCTGCCGCTACTGGAGTCTGGACGTTGCAAGACTGCCGAATGGAATCCTTCACAGCCTGCCACTGGAGAAAAAGTCATGTTATCTTCCAAGGCTATGGGTCATGATGGTTCGATTGCTCAGTTGAAAAAACTACAAAATGTTGAGATATAACGTCATTTACACTCAAGAGCCAAATCGCAACCTGAGAAGCACATACATATGTACGTTGAAATAGTCTGGCGATGACTCCCAAAGGACCCATAATCCCGAGACCTTGGTTAGTGTATCCACGGAACGTGCCGCTGACACTAATGTGACATTTTGCCTCCATGTGTGCCACTAGTTCGCGAAGGATTGTTCTTTTTTTCTTTTTCTTTCCTTTTGTTTTAATTTATTACTCTTATGCAGGCTTAGCCTAAGGGTTCTTCTTACTTGCTGGCTAAAATACGCATGCCTTCGGAAATTGAAGCTATATAATTAATCCAAGAAAGCTAGACGACCGGTACTTAAACGAGTTGTAGACAGTAAGACAGTTATGATCACGTATGTGGGAAAGGTAGTTGTAGAGGAACACACTTCTATTAAAGGAGGAGAACTTTTCCACCAGTCTAGCACGGGAGAAGAGTTTTATACAGTCAGGCTTAGTAAGCCTGCTTATCTTATCTCACCGGGCCGGACTGGGCTAGTTAACAGTGTCAGGGTTCACACGAGTCGTCGGAGAATTCAATCTTTTGCCACAAAGAACTATGAGATTCGTCTATAAAAGGTATGTACTTGTACATAAATTTCCCAATTAGTAACATAACACGCTATACATATAAACCAGCCTAGGGTAACCGGAACTTCCCATTCCTACAACATGCTAACGAGTCTCTCAGCATAAGTCCCGGGTGTTACCCCACAGACGATGGAAACCTGCAACTAGGTAATTTTTATGAGTACTGAGGCACTATTGAAACTAGTTGCTTTATAGGTATGCTTAGTGAACACGAATATTTGGACTGGCCCTTCATTCGTTCTTTTCGGTGCATCCTTGGGATGCTACTAGTACATGTACCGGTTAATGTACTAGACCATACGCATTGCCGTTTCGCCATCTACATACATAGCGTTCTACTCCATCTCTCCCCCCCGAAAATTAAACCACAGAAACAAGAAGCAAGGAAGACGAGCAAGTGAGAAGTAATTTTTATAAACTCTATGGGCGTAATCTAACAACAGACTTTCCAACAGAAAGCCTAAACGACACAGTTAACTTGTTATATGAGCCAAACCAAGGGGCCGTAATAATCTTTTAAACTGGTAAAACAAAGAAAAAAGCTCTAGCTAGCTAAACGATTTAGGAACCGGCACTATATCTCAGGGCATTCCCGCGAAAATCCCACTCAGGAGAACTGGTCCAAGATCCCCTCGACAACGCAAGATTTCAATCGAATACGGAGTCATTTGAGGCCACCCGGTTTCGCCACCAGGTACATAGTTCATCGGGTTCGGAACTCGCAGAGGGCCATCTGGATCATCAAATTCAGAATCGTTGACCAGCCCCCAAGGCCCCATATTCTCAATGACGAACGGAAACCCAGGCACTGGAAAATATGGCGTGGGGATGGAAGGATCTTGTAAACCCACACCTGATAGCTGTGGCATGGCAAGTGGAAAATCCGCTATTCCTTTGACACCTCCCACTGAAGGCAGGCTTGGCACAATCCGGGGCAGGGGCGAGGTAGCTTGGGCCTGTGGCTGGGAAAGTTTGGCTTGTTTGAGTCGGGGTTGATGAACACCAAGATTCGAAGCCTTCTTATCAGATCTTCCAACAACAAGATCAGGGTCATCCGGTAAAGCACGCTATTTCTTGTTGACGCTGGGTACATCGGATATCTTAGGCACTTGTGGACTTTCCGGCTAGGAGAATTCCATAGCACGCTCGTCACCAAAACCGTTTGAAGGTGTTTGCGCAAATACCTGCTTCAACGACAATACAGCATTTTGGTTCGCCTCAGCAGTCATTCCTGGCAACGAAAGGGTGTTGAAAAGGTGAGCTCCTTCGGGACAGAACTTTACAGCCAGGGAGCCTCCTGGAGGAGACGACGGTCTGGGTACTTGGGCCTCCGCAGTCTGGTAGACCAGGCCGATCGCCCTTTTCACTTGCTTTGCTCGCTGAGCAGTCTTGCCCTTTGGCTGGTTGTGCGAAACTGCAGTCTTGTTTTGCTGGCTTGGTGTAGGCTCAGACTGTAATGTCTGTTCTTCAACCGCGGTCTCCGTCTCGTTCTAGGGGTCCGATTCTTCCGGTGAGACTATTCCAGACTTTGCTGTCTGTTCTTCAACCGCGTTCTCCATCTTGTTCTGAGGGTCCGATTTTTCCGGCGAGGGGGGTCTAAATAAGGGCATGTTTTCGAAAAGCGAGTCCCATTCGGGGCACTCCCATCCGAGGGGAAACGGTAAACCGCCGTTTCCAAAAAGTGAATCTGGGGGCGGGGGAAAGGGTGGGGGCTCGCTCAACTGGTTCAATTCGGCGGAAGACGATGAAGTGTCAAGATCAAATGGATATGCGTGTTGGGTTTGCAGATGCTGCTGTGTGTCGGTGGGTTGGACAGACATGGTGTAGGCAGCGTCTTCAGTGAGAAACATATTGGGAGGGATGGATGTTCAAAGACCTAAGTAGCAACGATAGGTGACCTTGTTAGATTGTTTTAGTGGACGGTCAGATAAATGGTGAAGCAGTGATGTGTTGGTCAACTCACCTTAGTAAAATCAAAGAGGGTTGTTTGGACTAAAGATATTGTATGGATTTTGCTTCAGTGAAGGTCAATAGGAGATGGTGTAGAAAAGAAAGAAATGTAAGAAGACAAAAGTTGTCGTTTGTCATTTCCGGAGGAAATAGTCCAAGAAATGGATGGGCAATGCCGTTTATTTCCCAACCTTTAGATGTGTACTGGCCCGCGGGGTTAGTACGCATCTACAGGATCGAAGTGTTCTGGGTGTAGCATTAAGTGCCGTCGAACGTTCCGTGTCTTACATAAACACGTGGGTTGATCACAAGTGCCGAGAACGATGAGTGAACTAAAATACAACATGTATTGATGGCCGTACAAATCAAGTACAGTGAACTACACTATCGCAAACACAGTTTATAAGCGAGTCCACTGACTCTACACTTACACCATGGTGATTGTAACTCCTGATACGATCATCTAGCCTCCGCTGCTCGTGTCAAACCAGTGAACACTAAGTTCAAGGCTGCGCCTGGGGACTGAACCTCTGTAACTCAGTGTAAGCTGGGACTAACTGTCCGGTCTGCGGAGGGTCTTCTAACTTGGGGTCGGGTCGGGGTGCTAGGATTCGGGTTTCCCATATACTGAGTTGAAGAATATGAGGTGTCTGCAGCAGATCAGATTAGTGACTAGCATAGGTTGAACTTAGATGTCCTGCAATACAGAAAGTCTCTACATAGGCTAAGCCTGCATGAGAGTGATGATAAAAAAAAGAAAAAAAAGGTCCAGGCTGGTATCTCCGGGGGCTTGGCCTGGGAGAGAGTAATGAATGAAAAAAAAAGGTCCAGCCTTATGTCCAGCCCATTTTGTTGGTGTTTTGGGTAGTTGCTTTGCCACGTGATATCACTGTGGGGCCGTATCCCGGACCCGGAGGCCGTGATCACCAATATCGGGATGTGGGGCTATATAACCCTGCTAAAATCACATAGCCCTAGAGAAATCATCGGTGATCGTGCCGGGGCTGGAGTAAGGGTCGCCGGTCGGTCAGATCAGTGTGTGGAGGGTGACGGCAAATCACATCATATGCACCTACTTTGTTCTTTAATTGATTGAATCGCATAGTTTATTGTTTAGAGACAACTCCGGTGTTTTCTTAATAAAATGTAAGCCATCTGTTCGGTATACCGTACTACAATAGGAGAGTGTATGTCACTGACAGATTTTGGGTGGAACTGATTATCAACCAGAAATGCGACAAGAGATGGCCACAGTAACCACGACAAGACATAGAAATAGTACTGACTGGGATACGCATTTTGAAACTATAAAAGTCACAACACAGACTGTATCGTCAACCCGAAAAACACCATGCCTTCGATTATACACACCCCTCAGCTGTATCCATCGCAGCAACTATAGATACAACCAGATATAGTGTGCTATTTCTGAACCACGTTATCAGGGTAAAACAAGATATCACTGGCGAAAATTTGCGTACCCAATTATTGTTCAACGAGATATGGCGTGGTGCTACCAATAGAGGTACACGCCTCATCTTCCGGCATATCACCGGTGCAGGTTGAAAACAAGCCTTCACTTTCAGCTACGACACCATCATCCGAGATATAATTTTCACTCTCATCGCTTCCATCAGGAGACCTCACTCTGGGCATAATATCGTCGGTTGGTAAGAGTATATACTGTACCAGAAAAAAACGAACGTGCTTGTGGTCGGTTTTGACCTTTGTTGGTCCGTCATTCGAATTCCTGCGCGCAATTCTAGTTGTAGAGATCGGCATGATGCTGCGCTTCTTGCCGTCTGTTTTGATCGAATCAACAATGCACCTTGTAGGCGAAGAGAAAGAGAGAGGTGATTTGCTCTGTGGTGTGGTGTTTTTGGCATCTTTGGAAATACACAACGGGGATGACGACCGTTTGGCCCGCTTTCTAGGTATAAACCCGGATTCTTTAGGCTCCGGGCTCTCTGGACACCGGATCGCGAAGAATAATTGCTGCTCGTTACCAATAGATGGCAGCAGAGTGTCATCGGAGCAGGTGTCCGTACGGTCCATGGTCTCTGGATCGCTGCTAATCGTCTTGATATTATTGGATATTCCGTTAGATGGAGCCGAAGAGGGACGTGATGTAAAATGAGGAGAATGGTGGAGATAAGAATTGCGGCGCCTTTTAGGTAAGGTTAACAATAAACGACATGAGTAGGACAATGTATTGTCTGCTAGTCCGGGCAATGGGGATTAGGACCGAGGGTCCAGAATGAATGACGGGGAATTAGTTGAGAGATCTACAGAGATCAGGTGTCAAGTTTATCAACATTGTCAAATCACAAAAGTGTTACGCACTCCCAAGGCAATGACAGATTCGAAAAAAGGAGTTAGGTTGTCGATATGCCGCTCAAGATAACTACGGAGGTCACAGTATGGCTCAAAGGAAGCAGCAGCTCAAATGTTGTACGTACACGGTAGTGGTCATTTTGTCTCTGCTTGTGTGCCCATGGAAATACCTATGCATGTACAGACGTATGCAGGTACTGTGACACGGCCCATAACAACACCTGCTGCATGTCAAAGTATGTACATAAATGATCGTGGAGGCACCTGGGTGGTGGCTAGTGTCTAGCTTTGTACATCAGAGTTCGGCGGGGAACTGCTTTGTCGCTACAATATACTGTGATTTTATTCACAGGAGTTTATTATTTGACACCTTATGTTGTACCCGCAGATTTCTGATTGCACCATCGTTCAAGCATGTACCTATATCCGTCGCACCAGTCTATCGTATGCTCCTTTTTGATTCCTTCTTGTACGCCCTTGACATGGGTCATTCACACGTCTATGGTCTCTACCGAAGTGATATACATGTATGTACACCCAAAACCTTTCCCGATCGACCATGCTGCAACCCCAATAGACAAAATTTGAGCCAATATATGGAGTACCAATTATTGGAAGCGGCGTGCGAGCTAATCCGGGAATGCCTCGTCCAGCGCGCTACGCGCCGTGAGGCCCGGGTCATGGAGTCGCCCGCGTGGATGGCAACTATTTACAACCTCACAGCTGCCACGGGCACATCCCCCGCCGACCCCTATCCGCGCTCCAACTATCAAATCAACCACAAAGTTCTGCGCTTCAACGGCGATGAAGGCGAAAGAAGATGGATGGCGGACAACAGAGGTGCCGGTCGTGACAGGGTCACGGCTCTCAATACCGATCCCGGAAGGGAAGCCTGGAACGACTGGCCCTGGAAGCGAGCCCGAGAAGCGAGGAAGAGCCTGTCTCTGGAGCTCAACGGCTTTCTGACAAGGCTGCGAACGGGTCACAATGGACGCTCGAATGGCTATCAACGGGCCATCCACAAGCGCGATAATCCG